>WUAM01000323.1:4361508-4392964 GCA_024336885.1 Actenoides hombroni
TTCACATATTTGTTCACTATAAAAATCCCATATTCTTGACCTAGAGATCACCAACATTCCCAGCATGGTCACATCAAACAGCTACACTGAGAACTGTCTTGGAAAAAAATACCCCTAACAGCAGTCCCGTATGGTGTGTGAGGTATTTTCCTTCAACCGATACTCCAAAATGCTCAAATGCTCTGGGCATCAATACCTACCATTCATTAACTATAACATGCAGCGCACCAATCCAGGGGTAGACTGTAACATACCCAGTGTGATGTTCAGGGATTGATGGAGACCTATGTTACGTTGGAAGAAATGTCTTCCACACGTAATGGACCACATAAGATGCTTCCATGTGTTGAGTGCTGCTACTATACAGCACACACAGGGGCTGAGGGGGAGAAACATTGACTTTCCTTTTCTGAAAGGTTCATGGTCAGGATAGGAGACCGTGTTTGCTCTCCATAGATACTGGCAGAACGATCAGTAACTGATAAGATGCAAGTCATTTCTTTGGTATTTTTAAAGATGGGGCCAAACCAGACACGTTTGACCCAGAAGAAGAATGATCTAGGAGCTGAAGAGCAACTTCCATTATATTTACAGCAGAGAAACTGAAGAGCTTTACTTATTTTCACTTAAACAGTAGCATTTAAAGCACTAACTAAACACCAAACCTTTTCAAATCTAGAAGACCTGTGCAACAATTATATTCTAAAATCAGCTTTCCAGATTTGATACACAGTTAGGAATTGTATTTTTATTCCTCAACAAAAATCTTGCACATTCTCATTTTTAAAGGAATTTTATGTATTAATAAACATGAAAATGAGCAATAGCCAACACAGCACAATTGCTTGTTTCTTTAGTTAACTGTCCAAATGATTTCAATACATGTTTTATAATATATATATAATTATTTTTAAAATCTTAACTGTATAGATAAAGAAAAACTCTGGTATCCTTACATTTCTTACCTGTACTCTCAGTGAAGCATCAGGGTTCTTTTTTTAAAAATTCATTTTGTACATATAATACAGTATCTAAACCTCCTGTTGTATGCTTGTTCCCTTAAGTATTACATCAGTATCTTTGATGAGCAATTAGGAGCTTTGGTCTTAATTTTATCAGGCTAATGAATAAGCTCTGGCATGGCATTTGCAATCATATTTGTCACCTAATGTCGGTGAAGGAAAGAAGCAGAAAAAAGCAGAAAGACTGTTGGAGTTGAAGATTGTACAAGTCCTTCCTAAACCTCCCTGCATGTCATGGTAACCCATAACTTTTACATGTAGTTGCGTGAAGCTGCTTACGCCTCGAAATGTTGGACATGATTTGCACTGGCTAAAATCCCATCTGCCTGGGCTTTCTGTATTTTTCATTTTTGCATCTCAGTTACATAATAATCTGAAATGACTCCGTACTAGCTGGCTAGTGAGTACGAACATGTTACATATATAAACAGAACTAGACCAAAACCTGCATTATAAGAGGTAGTTACAATCACTACTGCTGATGTGACTAATGTTATTAAAGCATTAGAGATGGGGGACCTGCCCTAACTGGCATCTCTATTCATTTGCCAAAACAGTGTCTTTTCATAAAAAAGAATCAGTGTGAAAGTGCTTTAAACTGTGAGAGAAGATGAAAAATACCTTAACATGCTCTCAGAGGGAATGAGAGACACACAGCAATGGTGCATGCATTGCAACGAGAGCAGTCACTGGTGCTGCTGTTAGCTGAACAAAGCCCTGTTATTCTTCAGCATTTTACTAAATAAAAATAAATGCATATTAAGAAGCTCTGCGAGTCACAGGGATGGGAAAGAAGAGTGTGTGCTGAATTGCTGAGCAGTGAAATAACACTGTCCTTATGAGACAGGGAAAAGCACAGCTGCTGCTTTGATTTCCCTGGGGTAGTGATGGGCATTAAAGCAGGTGAGAGATGCATGGCCCGGGGAAAAATTTGTCCCAAACTGTTACAATTTAAAGAGACGCTGTCGGGTCAAATATGCTCTGCAATGAAGCGTTGTTAAAAGCAAACCACAAACCCTCTCCTAAAAAAAAAAAAATAAGTGAAAAAAGTTTCATTTCTTCTTCCTTTCTCTCAAAATCTACCAGGAACTGCTTCCACTCTCTCCCAGCTGCCCTCCTAGCTGGGCCTGGTCCCTGACATGGCTGTATCCTCTGGGCCCATGAAACATGAACTGAAACACCATAGACATCTCCTGGAACAAAGAATAAAACCAAGCGCTACAGGAAGGTAACTTTAAACAGCATGACATAAATTACAATTTACAGGGATAATCAAACAAAAGGTATCAAATTGGATTTACCTGAGTTGCCTTTACATAACACTATTTTTTAATGATAACGTATATTGTCCTGCATGCAAACCAAAGGTGAGGAAGTTCATCCACTCAAGTGATCTAGATTGTGTACAGTACATTTGCTAATTAACTGTAATAAAGCGCTTCTTTTTTGAAGGACAGGTGCCAGTGAAAGCAGAGGTTCTGAAGGAATTCCCATGTAAAAACACATTTACTAACAGACTTACGCCAATTCTTTATTGCATTTAGTATCTCACTGTATGTTTACAGAACCAAGATACTTGTATTTGGAAGCGTACTTCTGCTTATAGACACGTCTGTATACATGCATTTGTCCCAGCCAGGGATAACCTTCTCAACCTTCTCCTCCCAATTCCCTTCTCTCTAAACAGGAATTGCATCTTCAACCTCTTTGTTTTCACATATATAGTTATCATAACAATACTAACAAGCCTTTGAAAAACGTCTTCCGTCCTCTCTTGCCATAAAAAGTTTCAAAGTGAGCCAGGCTTCAAAACACATCCGAAATATGGGACATTTTCGATGCTATGGCAAAGGTTTTTGATACAGGACTGATGGAGTAGAGAACGACCACAAGGAACTGGACCCTTTAAAACACAGATGGTTGTATTGAACAAGATCAAATCGATTTGCTTCCTCCCCTCCAAATATACTGCTCACATTGTGGTTTGAGCAACTGTGGGACTAAGAAATAGTAGAAGTGAGGCATTGCAATTCCTCCTTCAGATATTTATAAGTACTCTACCTTGACTTTTTTCTACTCAGTTACCATCAAATTAATAGCAGCAGAGGGTATCAGTGATGATGTACATCCCCTGACCCAGATTAATTAAATCACACATTCAATTCATCGCATTTCCAGTGTACCTGATGCACTACAAAATAGCTACTCTTTAGCAGATAAAGAGGAATTACTCCCTCATGGGACAAGCCAAACATCAGCTGATTGAATTACAAAATAAGTCTTCATAAGTATCCTGGATATTAAATATACCCCAACACAGATATCTTGCTAAAATAAAAAAAAGATTTTTTTTTCACCCATTCTTTTATAAAAACAAACTTATTTTCTCATGCCTAGATCTCTCCTCCAGTTTCATCTTCAAAAGACCCAAGCAAAACAGACCATGAAGAAGCTCTAGCAAAGTGTTAGTAACTTTTTTGTCTCCCAACCAAAAAGGCACCTCCACATACTGAGGCCACTTCAGGGATTCTGGGCAATAGTGCAGTGGGAGCACCATCGGTCACGCAGAGGAGCCGTGGCAGCAGTTCCCTCCTTAGAAACACTGGCTGTTGGGTTCTTAAGACCGTTTTGACCCTTTCCCCTTACTTTTTACAGGCGGAACTGAAAGAATCTATTTTTGTTTTGTTTTCTTTCTTAACAGCCACTTTCTCTAGATCTGACAACCCTGAGCACCGTGCCTGATCAGATAATGAATGTTTACACGTGACGGTCAGTGCTTCCAAACTGCTCCATTGTTCCCAGCATCCAGCGGTGAAGCCCCGATGCCCGTCAGGACAAGACAGCAACAACAGAGGAAGGAAAGGTTTCCTGCCTGACAAGAGCAGTCCTGTTTAAATCAGAAATAGAGTTAACTACCCGTTCAAACATACGCACACAAACCACTGAAACAGATTGCCTGGCTCTGCCTTGCATAATATTATCAAATCCCAGTGAACCGTGTTTAATAAACCAGGGTGAGATGATACCACAGAGCTGGCAACATGGCAGGCAGAGGAATGATCACAAACTGTCCTTTATTTATTTGTCCCTCTGGAAAAACATTCACTCTGTAGCCATCCTGTGATTTATCTGTGTCCTGCTGTAATTCTTTGAACACGCTAAATCAGTTGAGAGATTTTGGGTGAAATTTTACAGCCCAACTGTCGTGCAGATTTGGGTCGGTTTGCTGATTAGAGGACAGTAGGTATTTTATTAATAAATGTATTTATCCTCAGCTTTAGGATTCATATCTCCAGCAGGAGTGGGCTTCTTTGAATTCACGCGTTGTGACATCAGTGATGTTTAGGCATTTGACAACATGGTAGATGTGAAGATCTGCTGCAAGATCTGGGGGATCTCTTTGGTATCCATGGCAATAAAAGACCGACCTGCTGGTAGCATCCTCTGCAGCCTAAGAGGCAGAATAAGGGACAAGACACAATTACCATTTCAAATTATCTCCTTTTTCAAAAGCATGTTTTTCCTTTTGAATACCTTCTCAAGCCAAGGGGTTCACCTTGCTGTCACCGTGCAATTAAAGGCTTGGGAAAGCAGCAGTGGGAGGAAACACTGAGAGCAGCTAAGTCACAGAGGTCCTTTCAGCAAGACAATCAAGAGTGTTTCTAGAGATTTCTGTTCATGTCCTCTTTCTGACAGGCAAAGACTCAGTTTTGATCAAGGTATCAGTGACCCCCACAAGGTATTACCACAACTTGTTTTCTGAGGGCAGCTAGAGATTTATTCTGGAAATGAAGAGATTTACTTACTCTAAATATATTACTGTGAACCCACAGCTCTTTCAGTTCAACACCTCCAGTGATTCTAAATGTGCTGTTTGTGTTTCCTCTTTGAGATCGCAGCAGATTAGATGGAAAGATATTTTTCTGCCAAGATTTTTATTCACAGCTTAACCCCCCCTTAAAAAAGAGCTAAACAAGATGGCATGTTATGAACTCCATTACCCTCATGTCCAGTCAGCAGGCTTGGAATTTATTTTTTGTCTGCTTTTTAAAGGAGTTTCTGCTCCATATCATTTCTCCAATGCTAAGTTAAGTCTCACTTGTGAAGTGAGTTTTTAAAAAAAGCTGCAACAGAGAATTCCCTTCTCCTTCCCCCACAGCAGTTACAGGAAGGCTTTGTCTAATTCTGCACTTCCACGTACATAGAAATGCATTTCAGTGACAGCATTGTGTGCATTTTCCATACCCAGGGAACTAGGCAATTATAAGATCTCCTCTTACACAGCAGGATATGGTCAATGCTTTTTTATTTTTTTTTTAATTTTTTTTATTCCTAGCAGAAGTAAAAGGACTTTCTGTAATTATAATCTTCCAGAATGGATTCTCTTTTCATGCATAACGCAGCTCTGATGGACAGACCTGCAGACACGACTAATAGTGGCTGTGCAGCTGCATCTTTCAACCCTTTTCTGACTAAAACTGTGTACGGAGGGCCAATTCCTTTTGGGCCTTCTCTCATTCTGCTCTAGTTGAAGACTTGAACAGAAGCAGAGAAGGCACTGTTGATATCTGTGGCTATACCAGCCTTTTGCTGCATGTACTGGTCCTTGGTGGATGTGGAACTGAGAGACAACTGGGACAGAATTTTTCATTTCCTGCTTTTCCCCTGTGCCCAAACAATTTAAAATGAAATTATGTAGTAACACTAAAAATAAGCATATTGGCTCAGACACTTGAAATAATTTATGCCTCTAACACAAGGGGAGTATCTGAGTCAAATTTTTGGCTGTTTGGAAGAGCATTAAACTCCAGCTTTTCTTGCTTTCATTTCCTTTCTTTGACCCCCACACATTCAGACTGCATACTGGGCAATGGCAAAGGCATCATGTCTCCATCGTGATTACATAGTGATATTACATGTGGGGATAGTGCACATCCTCCAGTGCTCAGGTGCTCCCTTTTTGATGTGCAGCAAGCTCTGAATTAGCTGGCCTTAAGGAATGTCTGCAAGGACCCATGAACCAGTCTCCTTTTCAACATGTCAGAAGCTACAGCTTCTCACTAGAAGATAAAAAAAACCAACAACCCAAAGCATGATGGATGAAAACATGGGTATGAGCCAGCAGTGTGTGCTTGGAGTCACTTGTATCCTGGGCTACATCAAGTGTGGCCAGCAGATTGAGGGAGGTGATTCTGCTCCTCTACTCCACTCTGGTGAGACCCCACCTGGAATACTGCACCCAGCTTTGTGGCCCTCAGCACAGGAAAGACATGGACCTGTTGGAGCAGGTTTAGAGGAGGACCATGAAAATGGACAGAGGGCTGGAGCACCTCTCCTATGAAGAAAAGCTGAGAGAGTTGAGTTTGTTCAGCCTGGAGAGAAGAAAGGTCCAGGCAGACCCTATTGAGGCCTTTCAACATATAAAGGGTGCTCTTAAGAAGGATGGAGAGAGACTGTTTTACAGGGCCTGTAGTGACAAGACAAGGGGCGATGGTTTTAAGCTGAAAGGTTTACATTGGACATCAGGAATAAATTTTTTACAATGAGGGTGGTGAGACACTGGAACAGGTTACCCAGAGAACTTGTGGATGCCCCATCATTGGAGAGCCAGATCAGACAGGTCTTTGGCAACATGATCTAGTGGAAGGTGTCCCTTCCCATGGCAGGGGGGTTGGAATAGATAATCTTTAAGGTCACTTCCGACCCAACCCATTGTATGATTTTATGATGCCATGTTCAAAACCTTAGTGCAGACCACCAGCACGGGCAACTATGCCTACTTTCACTGAAATAAAAGCATAGTTTAGATATATGATGAAAGGAAACACAGAAAGTTACATTAGGCACAAGCCAAATATACTTACCTGTCTGCTTGGTCTCCTAAGGATCCTATGAATATGGCAAAAGCATTGACTTGAGTATTGGTGGTCAAGACCTGGGCGAACTTTGCTGGTGGAATACCGTATCGCTCGAGATTTGCATCACTCAAGACAATAACAAAATACTCATCAGCATCTTCCTTGGTGATTTCACGAATGGCATGCTCTGTCCCTTCCAAGGTATGGTCTCCACTCATGCAGAACTGAGCATGGGCATGCATGACCTGTGCACACAGTACAACCAAGTGGAAATTCGTAAGACGGCTTTAGGAATAAACATTCATTTCAGCTGGCACAGGAGGAAGTAAATATTCAGTTACTCTCTATTAGGGGATGCCTCCGAAATGCGGACAGTGCTCCAGATAGTACAGAAGATGCAGCTTTTTGTACATAATACGTTGTATTTTAAGACAGGCATCGCTTCCTAAAAACACAGTGGGTCAAACAATCGAAACCCATGGATGGATGTAATTAGACTGGGCCTTAGGGAAGAGAAAATACTGTGATTAGCTGCAGTTTGAGTAGCTACATTCCTGTGTAAGGAACAGGGTTTAGTTTCCTAACACTGTGACCAGCTCCTGCCTGTTCATAATTTGCACTGTACTTCCAAACCCTAGCAGTCTCACAGTTATTACCTGACTCCTGACAGTGTGGCAGCAAGGTTTAAAATTGTCGAAACATTTTGTTTCAGCTTTTATGAAATAAATACACTGTTTTCATTAATGAAGCTGTTTCCTATGCAGAAGGCAAGGAATTTTAGACATTAGAAAATCCAGTCCTCCTAACCCCAGTAGCTGCCGATCTTTCAAAAGTACTTTTTGCAGGAAGCAATCCTAACGTATCAAGTTCTAACCAGGTAAATCCTAAAATATACTCAATTTTTCTTTATCCCATTACAGTAAAACTTTGGTGAAAAAACTCAACTTTGCAACTGTGATGTAACATGTTTTGAACCTAGCATCAACACCTTTTCCCATTGCTACTGTGACACATAACTTCTTGAAGGTACCAGGCTAAATCACTGACTTGGGATCCCAATTAGTCACTTACACACTAAAAATACCACCACATGATTTAGGTAGAGCTATCTAGATCACGGTATAACCTTTGGAACTTCCTATAATCTTTGACAGGTAGTCAAAACGACACACTTATGACACAGCAGTCCAGAAAAAGGCTTTATCTAGCTTTTACTGTTTTGGCATTATTTGTTTTCTGCCATGTCTCTGAAAGGTCCTGTTACAACTTTACGCAAATACACAGATTTTGTTATCTTACTTTTATTTTACTCTCCTGATGTTTTGCATTCTGTGATTCACCTACAGTCATAAAATCCTTAATTATCCAGCACTGCTTATCAGTAGGATTTACCTTAAGAATCTCTAATCTTTGCTTATTGTTCTTGGGAACTTTGTCACTCCCAACCAAGGCGATGTTGAAGCCATCTCCTGAATGTCCAACAATATCGTACTGCAAGAAAGAAACTTCATCAGTCATCTGTTAGTCACAAATGCCCCTTGGGTCACAATGACAACAAGACAGATCAAAGGCAATTTGCTTTCAACAAGAAAACTCAAATACTGTTCCCTGCTTCTGTTTATGAGCTGCTTAAGGGAACTACTTGCAATTTCTTACTGACATGAAAACATGGGAAAGGATTGCTAAATAATGAAATTGAAGAACAGCTACTCGTTTCCATGGCCTGTTTTTCACATCATCCCACCAACTGCAGAGCGGTGATGTGTAAGATCAAGACCTTGCCCTCTCACATTGTCCGCTTATTTTTTTAAAGTAGCAATTTTCGTCCTCTTGAGTCTGACAAACAAGAAGTGCATTGTTTGAGAGTAGCTCCCATGTTTGATGGGCCTTTTTTGTGACCTCATTCTGCTCTGAAAAAAAAAAAAAGTATTACAAGCCTTCTTTTTTGAAAATCAGCACTCCTTATTTTTGTGCACAGCAGATCAAAGTCATTGCTGAAAGTATGTAGAGCAGTGAATTCCAAGACTCCCTGTACCCTTTCAAAGGAATGGTGTGCACATCATTCTCCTGTGAAAGACGTTGCAAAAATGACGTGTAGAGCTGTAATAGTTCAAATACCCTGTTGAAGAAAAAATGCAATATTGGGAAGGGCTTTGTTTTATGGGAGAGTTTTATTGTCATTACATGAAAACCAAGACAAGTTGAGTTATGGCAAGGTCCTGACCTGCCCCTTGTGTTGTGCATGTGTCAATCACCCCAGGAAGAATTCATGACCAGGACAAAGTGGATTTAAGAGCTGTCTGCACCAATAGAGCACAGTGCATGGATCTTGAGCTCAGAAAGACCTGAGCTGGCAACTCCTCAACATGGACTTGTTTGTATTTGCCCCTAGCTAGCTGGCATAGATCTGTCTTTGACGGGGAGCCCTTGTGCAATATTTTGCCTTTCCTTTATCTTTTATTCAAGCACTGCCTACAGGTCCATCAGGTTCACCATCCCTAATTCCCACATAAACATTTGGTAAAAGGCCGGTCTATTCCTCAAAGTTTTTCTGTCTTTTCTTTCCTATTGAAGACCACTTCATTTGGTGTAAGTCAGGTCCTGGCGACTGGAGAAACAGTGTTCTTTATCAACAAAGACCTTTATATTTGTTTCTATTTCACTAATTTGCTTTAAAATATATCAAAATAAACCTATAGCAGCTGTAACAACACTTTTAAAGGTGACACCTCCCTCTGCAAAACAGCAAATGTGCCACATACTATAAATTATTTCACCTGAAATCGGATCATTTTACGGCAGCCTCACATAACTCAGACCCCTAGGAAATCTTTATATAATCTCGTCCCCAGGCAATTCCATTTCTTTCTGCTCTGTTGGCTTTTCCCATTCCCATTCTCCTTAGCTCTTCCAATTCCCATTCTCCTTAGCTCTTCCATTTCTAGTAATTGCTACCCAGTCTCATGTAAAGCTTCCAGTCTGACACATGCTTTCTTTTCAAAACCGATTTCTTGTCACCAGTAATGCTTCAGACTCTCTTTGCTGACGAATATTTAGGAGCTGTTTCTGTCTTCCTCAAACCACTGCATTTCCCAGAGAAAAGAAACGGCAAATGAAAATACACAAGCTTTGAGACTAACGTTGAGGTTACATTTATCATACTTCCAAATTAATAAAGGAAAAAAAATTCCAGAATGTGAACCACACAGAAAGAGTGTGCATCTGCACTGTTTTAAAAGCTAGAGATTATTCAAATCAGAGGAACTAAATAAAGCAGTGGTGTAATGGAGCGGAAAATATACAGCGCTAATGTGGTTCTTATGTAATGCCAGAAATATCCACAGATCTTAAGGGTAGGCTCTTAACTGTGGAATCCTGCACGTCCTTTGCTGAGCAGTTTTGCATTTGGTATCTTTTTTAAATCGACAACTTAATTACGGAAAGCAAAATGCTGTCATCCTCCTCTGTAAAAAGAAGGTTGATTTCTTCATAATGAGCTCCTTCCCAGCCCTTCATAGACTTCTCCCACAGGGTGTCCTGGTGTCAGCTCAGCTCTACTGAGCTCATGGCCAAAGGCCAAACTTTGCTATTTGGGAATGTGATTTTGGTTCTTGACGCACACTAAGAACAGACCAACCTTCCACAGAATCACAGAATCATCAAGGTTGGAAAAGACCTTTAAGATCATCAAGTCCAACCATTATGCCTATTCTACCAAGTCCACCACTAAGCCGTATTCCCAAGCACCACATCTATATGGCTTTTAAACACGCCCAGGGATGGCGACTCAACCACCTTCCTGGGCAGCCTGTTCCAGTCCCTTTCAGTAAAAAAAAAGTTTCTAATGTCCAGTTTAAACCTTCTGACTGATTTTGATTGATTTTTTTATGTGGGACCTGGATCAAATCCCCCTCGGGTCAACAGAAATCTTTGTGGAGATATCAGTGAGAACCGAGTAAACTTCAGTAAACTTCATCAACAATCTCAGATCATCAGAGAGATGAAGATCCTAATTTCTACTTCCTTAGTTTCAGTTTTTAAGGAAGTTTCCCAGGGACTTACTCATCTTTTCAGATTTCCTTTACTCGAGAATCACAAAAGAGAAGTGATATTTATGTTCAAATTTAACAGCTCTTGTGGCTTATTTCCCTGCTGTCACATCTTTAATCAAAGGGGATAAGAACCCAAGGAAATAGATTGCCTGAGAACTGAGATAAACCTCCTCCTCTTAAGATATCTGCTTGTTCAATATATGCTTAGCGGGATTTGCAGATATAGACTATCTAATCACATAAGTGGAGTGGTGTCTGTTTGCAAGAACACCAGACAGAAGAACACTGAGCACTGCTTTGCTATGGACTGTTCACCTTGGTAGGACTGGTTCAAGGAAGGTTACTCTATGCTTACCTTGGTTTTCTTCCCTATAATTTTTCAAATGTCTGTTGTTTGGGCTGAAGTTTTATCCACTGTGTACACATTTCAGGCTGAATGTCTGAGTTTCAGAAACATGACAGAAAGGTATTTATATCTTTCCAACAACAGGGATAAGGTGGAGGAAATGTTGCTTTGCCCATGTAAAATCCAAAATTTTCTTTCTCCTGTGGTTTAGGGACCAGATGTGGAATTAAGAGGTGAAGCAATTTCTGGGTCATGAACATGGGTTTTCCCAGGCCCATCAAAACCTGTCCAGATCAGCTGCTTCAAAAGTTACCTCTTGACTTTGCTGCTGCTTGAAGCAGGACTAAGAGACCACACAAGTGGAGGGAATTTCAGTCTAAATTAAGCCCTCAGACTCCCAAGCTGACCATGGAGTGGTCTAGGTTATTAAGGGACAATCAGCAAGAAAAAGAGCGCTAGGCTGACTTTGCAATATAATGCCAGTGAAGTCTTGCCCTACCTCTCAACATGTTTCTTGCTTCCCTGGGGAAAGCCTCAAAGGGAAAGCCTTACCCATCATCTCAAAAAGGCTGGGTTTAAACTCAGTGTGACAGTCTGTGTGAAGGAAACTGCTGTAGCTCCTACATGAAACATCAGAGGTTGATCAGTTGGGCCCTCGATTCTTGCACACAAGGTGGGAACGTTCAACCGGGGTTCAGGCAAGGTGAGGTTGAAATGATCTGAGCAAACTATTGCAGACACGTAAAGGCGTTCACCTGGGAACATCATGTCCTGTCTGCTCCCTCCTGGGAACATCATGTCCTGTCTTCTCCCTCCTTGGCTAGCTGCTTATTATTCTTCGTGTGTGCCCATCCATGCATCTGAGTATGTATGTTCATATTTCACAGATGCTATCTCTTTCTTTGCTGACAGTTTACTACACTATGTGTGATTAAAAAAGGGTGGTGAGGCAGAGGAAAGAAATGGCTGTTTGCTTTGTCCTGGCTGCTGCCTTCTGGGTCACGTAGGGCCTCCCAAAAAGCAGGGTAATATCCTGCCATGCTGTGGAAAAGAAGTGCTGCAGTCACCAGCCCTTGAGTGCTGGTTCTTATGGTCCTCTGATCCCTCTGGAAGTCGAGTCAAAGACCAGAATTAATCAAAATCTACAGGTTGCTTTTGGGCAGCTTACGTCCCCAAACTGTGAGATTGGATGACTACTTGTGCCTCAGCAAGGGAGGGGACAGAAATGTAGCAGCACTGATGTGGACTGACTCAAGCCTCTACAACTACCTGAAGGGAAGTTGTAGTGAGGCAGGAGTTGGTCCGTTCTCCCTGGTGACAAGTGACAGAACAAGAGGAAATGGCCTGAAGTTGAACCAGGGGAGGTTCAGGTTGGATAGTAGGAAGCATTTCTTTACAGCAAGGGTTGTCAGGCATTGGAATGGCCTGCCCAGGGAGATGGTGGATCCACCATCCCTGGAAGTGTTTAAGAGGCAGTTGGATGTTGTGATTAGGGACATGGTTTAGTGGTTTTTGATAGGGCTAGGAGTAAGGTTGGACTTGACGATCTTGAAGGTCTCTTTCAGACAAAACTATTTTACGATTCTATGATTATATAAGTCAACATAGGACTGCAGCCTGGGACACTCTTTCTGGGAGGGATGGGAGCAGACTCACAGCCAAGCTTTCAAGATGACAGAAGGGAAATGTTTGTCCAGAGGAATGTATGGAGTCTACTGCAATTTAGGAATACAGGGTTTGGGACAGGAGTAAAACTGGGGTGAAGAAACCCACTGTGCGAGGGCGAAGAAAGAGGATTTAAAGCTCTCACCCAGGTTTTCTTTCAGTAAATTATTACCTCCTCCTGATTTATGTTCTAGTAAAATGAACCTTCACTGATTAGATCTTATCTTGCTGTGCTCATTTTAAAGCAAAGGTGTGGACAGCTCCACAGCCCTGGCCAACTGGGAACCCCAACACATGCAGGCACATGCATGCTTTGTCAAAAGCAGTTTCCTTCCTTTGCAGGAGCACAGAAAAGGGGCCTCTGAGAAGCAAGGATCTGATGCATTTTTCTCATAAGTTCCCCAGGAGAATTTATGTGGATGGAGTTATAAGTGAGAGAAGAGCTGTGATATGATCTTACTCGGAGCTGAGTTTTGTTTTACAAACTAGATTGCAAGCATAGGCTCTCAGGATAGATCCAGCAGCAAAATAGATGTTTGCTATAGTGCAGGCTTAATTGAATTAATATATTATCGTGGTACACAGCGGTTTATTTTCCAATAGCCTCAGGTACACTGAGACAAGAACTGCTCTATTCAGAACTCTGAGTACATAATATGTAAACATGTCTCTTGAAATAGCATCATTTTGTTTCTTTCCTTATAGGTTAAAACAATCCCTAATCCTCTGTCACATTTTGCACTGAATGGATGGTTGCTGTTGCCTAAAATGGGTAAAATGGAAGACTTTGGCTTCTGCAGCTGCCATGCCAAAAGGTTTTATTTTCTGAAGGCATTTAAAAACCTGAAAGAGGATGCATGCTGAATGTAAAAGGCAGTGTAAATTAGACAAGCCTCTGCTGAAGGGCTAGATCTTTACAAAGTCATCTCTTCTTTGGGCAACACTGAACATTCTTTTTCTGAATTTATTTCATATCTTTTGTTTCTTATTTAAAAGAAACTATTCTACCAAGCATGTGGAACATTTCTTCTTTCCCTGTATTAGCAGTGCTGCCTCCATAATACATTTTACAAACAGGGAATGCTGAAATGGGCATATAAAATCTGTAATACCGCTTTAGTAGAGCTACAAATAACAGTTCAGGCTTTTCCTACCAGTTACACAACATGCCATTTATTGAGCCACTTACAATACTTTAAAGGCTTCATAAAGTTGCTGTTGTATAATTTGCTGGACATGCCCCCTTAATCTGCCACCATGTGCGCAAATGATGGTTATTAAAGATGATATAAAACCATATGGTTTGTGTGACAGACATAATACTACGTCCGATAAAACAAAGAACAAACTGCCCTTCTGTACATTTTCAAATAAATGGCACCTAAAATGAGATGTACAAAAGCTGTAAGAACTGCAAAATAACGTGCTTATTATAACTTATATGCCTAAGTGATGCATCCACACGTTTAAAAGGGCCAAGGGGCATCTGTAGGACCATATTTAACCTCCATTATTAGGATGACTGAGAATGTGGCTTCTATTATCTCAGTCGCTCCCACTCTTTTCCTTAATAAAGCACTTCAGAGGAAGCATGGATGAGATGACGTTGGAGGAGGGCTTTGAAACATGGCTGTTAATTTAAATGGATTTCCTGACTGTGGGATGAGCCTCCCATTTCCCCCTTGACAGGGAATGATTCACTGCCTGCACTTATGGAAAATGGAAGCAGACAAGTTGTCCTACACAAGCATAAAAAGCTGACAAATACCTGCTGGCACTTGTCTTAACTTTTTATGGAGGATAACTTTGTTATCTGCTTGGTACAGTCACATATCCAATACTTAGCTCTTCTGTATAAGAAGGCAGGGAGAAAGTATTCTCTATGTTCATTCAGTGCTGTAAAAACCAACCAGACAATCAACATCAGTGATACCAAAGGGTACCACAGATGGGGAAAGCTCAGCTGGCATGATAAAACAACCAAGGAAAAGCCTATCTCATTAATTCACAACCTTCATTAGCAGAGAACTAAACGAAGCACCAGCAGAAAAGACATCTTGAGCAAAGGCCAAGAATTGGCTTCCCAAGTTTGCACTGTGGTTAGATGGCAGAAGGGAACTTTACTATGTAAATTCCCTTTGAATGCTTTGCTTGACAAGCCTCATGGTCCCCCCAGTTCAACATATGTTTACAAGAAACCCCTCAAATTTGCAGTTCATGTTGTTGTGACCCTTGCAGATGGGGCTACAACAGGAACGGGTAACAGTAGGCATATCTGAAGGCCAAAAAATTCTATTTTTATAAAAACAGGCAAGTAGAGGATAGGGAGGAGAAAGAAAAAAAGTTATAAACTGCAGACTTCTCACTGCACACTACACAGTTGCATGTTCTTTATTTTTCTTTTTCTTTTCAAACAATTCCTCTTTTAGAAATAATGTATGCTTCTTTTAAAGACATACCAAACCTTCAGCTTTATCCCGAGAAAGGTTGGCAGCATCTTGCAAAGTGTTAGAGTTTTACAGACTGGAGTCAGGGGTATTTTAAAACAAGCAGTGACTTTCTTACTCTTGGAAGACCTAACTACACTCGTTAGAAACTGAGGAACTGACAGGAGCTCTGGTTATTGATCGCATTCATGCAGGTGTAGCAAGTACCATATCAGATTATACACCAAACAAAAATAATTTGTATTTTCAAGATGGAGAGTTCAGAAATGCCATTTATTCCTACCAAAGGAATGACTCAAAGAGTCCATCAGCACAGGCATGGGAGATTTCTCATATGATAAGACTGTGCAGTGTAGGTCAGATACTTTAGCCTAATAATTGGATCATGTTAAGAGAATGGTTCAAACACAGCTAGTTAATAAATGCTGCTATTTGTCCTCATTCTGGGGAATGACTTCAGTCACCAGTGAAACATAAGGCCACATATCATTTGCTGTCCTAGTCACCTCTGGTCTACTCTTGTAGATACTATGCTTTGAATGAATCAAATCCCAACAAGGCAACACAGAGAAATGTGGAGGAATAAAAGTACTTCATTCCCTTGGGGAAAAGCAGCTCTGAAGTAAAGAGTGTTAATACTGGATCCTGTCAGCCTTGAATCAAAGGGCTATTACTACCTCACTCAAAGGTGTCTCTCCAATGCAAGGAGCCCTTAAATGGAGGAGAGTTACCCTAGAGAGAAATGAAGTTGAACATATGTAGAAGCTGATGACAATTTTTATTTTTTTTCCCCTTGGTAAACCACTAAAATTTCCATCATCTTCCTCACCACTGTTATTTTAAGTATAACATTGGCCTTATAGCTCTCTTGACTCATAGAGATTGTAAGGATAACATTACTACTCCTGGCTTACTATCATCAAAGAGCGGCAATGTTCACATCTAGTAACGGCACATGCTTTTTGTGTAAGTGTTTTAATAAATGGTAAGTGCTTGTTTGAGAGGCACATTTGCTGTTACAACTAACTCCATTTGGAACTATTTGCTTGGCCAAATACAGGCTTTCATCTATGTGCAGGGCAAAACACTGGCCAATAGCAACTATTGCCAAGCAAAATATAATAATCTGTAATAGACACAGAGGGATTTGAAAGGTAATGAAACATAGATTTTAAAATCCCAGAACTGAAGACAGTTGTTAATGATCTTAATAATTCTGCACAGTGGGCTGTCTGTGTGTCTACTTCTACATGTTATTCCTGTACCATTCACCAGAGGGTCATGTCTGGGTTCTCAGCTACAGAGCTGCACTGGAAATTAAGAACGGTTATCTAGCACTGCACTGCATCTTTTTTCTGTGTCATCATCTTCTCTGTTGTGTACATGTAAAATAATTCATTGTTCACAACAAGAGCAGATTGGCCATAGTAGAACAGAATGAACAACTGTTTCCTGGTCATAGTTTTCCATTTTAATCAAGATTTCATCAGCTCCTTGATATTTATTTCCTCCAAACTGAGCAGTTCCTGCCTACTTAGTCATTTTTTGTATGGGGACACTTCCATACCCTTTGTAATCTTTAATACCCTCTCTTCTTTCTCAGCTCTACAAGAATTTTTGTGAGGTGGGGCACCAAAGTTGTACAGACTACTCCAGATGCAAATACACTATGGATGTTCACAGTGACATTCTGATGCTTTCCGCTTTATTCTCTGTTCTTTTGCTAATAGTATCTAACATTCAATTAGCTTTGATAGCTGGTGGGCACTGAGTGTTCAAAGACCCACACAACATAATTACAAGATTTCTCTGTTGAATACTAATATATAGCTGAGAGTGAGCACTAAAAGATAGCTGAGACTTCCTCACTGTGTATTTAAAATCAGAATTGTTTTCTTCCATCTGCAGCACTTTACATTAAATAGCACTGAACACCATCTGCCCCTTTATTTCCCAGTCACCATTTATAGCCAGGTCCTTCTCCAAATTCATCCAGCTGGATTTCCCCTTTTGTTTTCCCAAATAATTTCACACAACTAGCAACTTTTGTCACCTCTCTATCAGATCACTTCTAAACATACAGAATGATGTAACAACACGGGCTCTGGCACAAGTCCCAGCACAGTTCCACCACTGACCTTTCTTCACTTCTTCACTCTAAAAAATGACCACTTAGTTTTCTATATTTTTAGAAGTAGATCATTTATCTGAAGGCTCTCCCTTTTACCCCCGAAGTAGTATCATTTCTTCATGAGCCTCTGGTGAGGTACTTTGTCAGATGCTTTTGGCTAAGGAGACTCTATCAACCAACTTTGCTTGTCACATATATAGAGACTCCTGAGAATGCAGTATGTTCCTTTACAAAAGCCACACTGACTATACCCGAAGAGATGATATTTATCCTTGTGTCTTTTACTTCTATGTCATCTTCCTTTGTGGATCATCCTGCATTTAGCCATACTAATATTCATGCTGCTTAGATACGCCTGATTGACCAAGCTACACAAATCGTGTTGTATTATCACGCTGTCCCTGTTAATGTTTGTCATTAACTCTTCTATTACCAGTGAGCGGGAAATATATGAGCAGCTGAACCAATAAGTCCCTTGTTTCCCCTGATTTTCTTAATTACAGTCGAGTTCCCCTATGGCTTCTCTGGGCTAAGCTTATGGTTACAGCATTTTTCTCCAACATTATTCTCCTACCTGGCCTATTTTCATGACAATTGCAGGAATTTAGTATCTTTGGGAACAAAAATCACGGTTCCAAATTTGTTTGAAAATGTGCAACATGCTCTGTTTAAGCATGTTTAAGGGGCAGAAAGCATTACTGCCAGCAAGTACGGTAGCACATACCTTGTTTCCTTAGGAAAGCAGGCTAAAACCACAATGCCTGTCTCCTTTAACAGCCTTTCCCCTGACATATGGAAGTCTGCATGACTGTACTCTAGAAGATATTCTAGAAGTACATGCCTCCTGCAAGGGCCGTTTTTGTAGAGGAGATATTATGGAAGAACAGAAACCTATAGGATTATGTTGTCAGAGGAAAAATGCAAAGCAGACCTGGCCGACCAAGTTTTCTATTAATTTTGTTTAGGAGATTTTACACTTGGTTCAGATGTATTTTATATCTTATGTTATAGATGCTTTTTGGTAAAGGCATTAAACATCTTTATTCGTCCATTAAACACTGAGTCTGTCAAGAGTTAAACTGAGACTGTCCATTTCTGTCTTTTTTAAGGTTAAAGAAACACACCCTAGACTTTGTTTAGGTTTACTGAGACAAAAAAGAGTATACGATTTATTTACATTTCATTTGCAGGCTATGATTAAGTAACATTTGGAACCTAGTACCTTTGAGTACAGGAAATAATTTTCTTGGTTTCAGGAAGAGAACACAAGCAATGGACAAAGAAGTCTGGTCTTTTCCTATGACAAAGTACTACTGTCTGTACTCTGGGCAGATGGAAAGGTGGGGCATCTTTGCCTGTCCTGAAGCTCCTATTTACTTGTGTTCTACAGGCTTAAGTGTTTCTGCTCACAGAAGCAAATAAACAAGAAAGAACAAATACAGGAAAAAGGCAGCAAATATCACTAAATCAAAGTCTTAAAAGTCTTAGTTTAAATTCTCCCCTGCTGAAGTGTGTAATGTTTCTTATCCATGCACTAGAATTATTTTTCAAGTTGCTAGAAATAGATTAATGTCTTTATTTCCTTGCAGGAATGAGTAATATTCTTTGGCTAGACTGGCTGCTGGAACACTTTTTCCACTGCTCCACACAGCCTGTGCAATAACCACAGAGCTTCCAAAGCAGCTGTTAATTACCTTGAATTTGTGCTCATAATTCTCAAAAGCTTCCATGACCATGCAGACGGCCTCCATGGAGCGTTCCAGTCGTCCATCCACCCCGTTGAAGCGGTACATGCTGCCGGAAACATCCACCACCAAGCGCAAGCGTTTAGGTTTCTGCTGGGGGCTCCCAGGCTGACAGGGAAGCAGAGCAGAAAAAACCCCACCCCAATATAAATGGGAAAGCTGAACATCAGTAATGATAAAACATTTCAGAAAGACAACCCAACACACTTTGTGAAGCGAGAAACTTGTGTACAGTGAACACTGATTATTTTAAAGAAAAAGAACAAAACTATTTTAACATTCTTTCTGTGCGTTTCAAACCAGTTACCTGACAGACACCTCAATGCATTCTTTCCCCTCACCTTCAATGACTGGAAACAAAATACCTCGAAAAATTCCACACATGCTTGTCAGGAAAATATTTCTGTCTCAGTTTTGAGTCTTAACATTTTATTTCAGTAAAGAGACTCTCAGATTTGCTCTTTCTGCCAAGGCTTATAATGGCAGTGCTTTTCCTTGGCTTACAGTACTAACAGGAACCCGTATAAGACTGTAAAAACTTGTCTGCTAAGGTTAATAATATTTCAAAAATGTTTGAAACCTTGTTCTGATTAACAACTAGTTCCTTCTTCATTCTGATGCTGAAACCATTGTTTTTTCCTGAAAACAATCCCCATCTGTTTTAACAATTTTTGGCTTGGTACATTCAAGGGAGGTGTTTTATTTCATGTGCAATGAGATGAGTCTG
This sequence comes from Actenoides hombroni, assembly GCA_024336885.1. NCBI lineage: Eukaryota > Metazoa > Chordata > Aves > Coraciiformes > Alcedinidae > Actenoides > Actenoides hombroni. The sequence goes on from WUAM01000323.1 coordinate 4,381,502, forward strand.
GATTCAAGTATAAGGCTACTAAAGACAATCTGGCAAAAAACTTGTGTCACATTAAAACCAATAACAAAAATGTTTCTCTTACCTGTAAAGGGTTGCAAGCATTTGTGTGTTTTATTCTTTTAATTCTCTTAATAGACTGTGGCATCCCTGTCCTCCCAAAAACAAAGGGAGAGAAAGGGCCCATTAAATCCTACATTTATTTTGGTTTTATTCAAAACTTCAAGGTGTCCTTTTTTTTTTTTTTCCCCCCTAATTGAACTGCTTTTACAAAGCCTTAGAAGTGATACATTGAGAAAGCACATTTTGAAAGAAAAAAAGAGAAATGAAGATCTAATCACTTTTCTCTTATTGATCTTTCACACAGGCAGTGCCAAGTTCCATAAACTGTTCAAAGGAACAGACATCAGGAGCAAGCAGCATAAAAAAATTAATACCAGGGATTCATCAGATGTGGGTAGCTGATATGCAAAAACATGCTGTACTCAGCTGTTTTAAAAAACCTTCTTAGTGTAGTTAAAAATTGCAATCTGTCATTAAGTATCACTGTTAAATATTACGGACTAGCCTCACCAGTGTTGGCCAGGTTTTGTTGGTCTGATTCAAGTGGTTTCTCTGCTGCTGACTCATACGGACCTAACTATAATGTCTTCTAAGGAATGGCTGAATTGAGCCATAGGACAGGCAGCCTTAGCGTATGTTAATGGCTTTTCCTTGCACTTTTTTCCCATTATCATTTTTATTCTTGTAAATCCAAATAGCTATGAAAGCTGAAATTCTTTGCATACCATGGAATAAAAGGAAGACATTTGTAAAACACTTTTTTTTTTTAAACTTCTTCGGGTATCAAGGTATTTATTTACAAAAATTCAACTAGTGAGAAAATATAATCCATTTTCTCAGACAAACAAACTTTTCTGATAATCACCTTCAGCTCATTAAAATATAAAATAGGAACCTAAAAACTGTGGTACTGGATCAAAACAAAGCACTGCCTAGATCAGCATCCTTTCTCTAAGCGTGGCCAACAGCAAATACATGTGGAAATCTCTAAGAAGCAGTGAAGCAAATTTTCCATCTTGTGGTTGCCTCTGTCTCTTGGACGTCCCAAGCCAAAGATGATTCTTCTGAGTTTCTCATCCCTATAACTTAGTCAAACTCCAAACACAGATATTGTAAATCAGTATGAAATCAGCAAACTGGATAAGCTCTTTCCTGCCTTTTTCCTGCTACTTGCTGGATACTTACTTGTGGCTCAAGTTCTCCCCGTCGCTTATATATGGCTTTTTCTCCTGTCAGCCCATCAATGATTTTGGCATCATCTAGCTCTCCAACAGCTTGGTGTCTCAGCCATTGTCTTTCCTTGCCTTTGGCCTACAACCAAAAAGATGCATTAATTCTCTCTGTGATGTATTTTAGACAATTTAAGACCTACCAAACATGACATATGCATGAATTTTCTTTGTAATGATGTGAAAGTTTTGGCATAAGTCAAAGAAATCCAAATACATTTTCATAGCTGCCCTGCTCTTTTTCTCTGAAAGAAAACCTAACACTGAAAGAACATGTTCCATCTGTAATTTTGCCTTTTCATAGTTACTTCATATATGGAAGTTTAACTGTGGACTGCAGAAATATTTACCTTTTTTTCATGCAAATATGATGGAAATCTGTGTCACAAACCTGTGCAGAAATCCATACAACCAGAGGGACATGCATAACTGACCACTTGTTATCTGTTCTCCATCCAAGCAGTGCAAAAAAAGACCATCGGGTGACTTAAGGGTAAAATTAAGCTGTATTCACGTTATGTAATGGTAAGTGGTTTCTTTTAAAGTAGTATTCATAACAAACTGTATTTAAATTTTAAAATAAAAACCTTGAATATTGTGATACTCAAAGAGACAGTCAACTAAATGTTTCTTTTATTTTGTTTAAAAGAGCACTGGTTATCTACAGCCTGACTTAATGAATCCAATCCAGGAACTCAAATATTCATGGAACTCCTGTACACAGAAGAAAGCATTTAAGATTGAAGACTCCAGTGTTCACTATTATAAACAACATTTTTAAGAATGGCTTCAATGGGTAGTTTCATCATGGTTCATAATATGCAAGATCCATCTGAAGACAGCAAAGTCTGCATATATGGGTTTCATGGTTTATTTAATTTCTGCTTAAATCTTCAGGCTGAAGTTGCTCATCCCATTACTAAGCTCAGCAAGGAAATAAGATTTTAAATTTATATATGTCTAATACATTTGCAGTCTCAGCAAATTGCTGGTCAGCAGCTGGAGGCAAATCAAATATCCAGCAGAACAGAAACTGTCTTAAACATTGGTTCTTGGGAATGAAAATCAGTTGCTCTCTGACAAGCAGGAAGTGTTGCATTACAAATCCCCAGTAAATTGCAGGCCTGGGATTTGAGAGGACAAATCTTTATAATTTTCTACAGTCTGAGCAGTCAGATGATGGCTTTTTAATGCTCAGAGAATCTTTGATTTTGCTTTGGTCCAAATTTACGGGTTTTTATTTTTGGAGTGTACAGAAGAAGGAGTTCTGGACTACTGCCTATTGCCAATAGTTACTCAAGACAAATGGACTACTTACCTATGAAAATAAGTGGGCAGAAAGCATACAAAGCTACAGCAAAAATGTTTTGATTAATTCATTTTACAGCATAGAATTTACATAGCTGTGACAAACAAAAGGGGTTTTTTAGTTAGGTAGTGTCAAAAGCTTTACATATGCTTCCTGATGGGAGGCAAACCCAATGCCAACACATAGAAACTTCAGCCTTTTTGTAAATCACATAAGAGGAAAGTGGAAGAGATTTCTTAGGTTGTAAATTCAGGTTGTGTCAGTTGCACCCTCTGATACATTTTCATGGTGCTACAGTCAACCTAGAGTTAACCCACTTTGGCAGTGGGGCATCCACTAGTTTGTTTGTATCACTAACTAGTAGATTCCACTATCATTAAATAGTCTTGGCATGAAATTTGAAGTCCTTTTTTCCATAAGATCATCAATTCCTTTGTTGCCTGAATTGTTGTGTAACATCACAGGAAGCTACCTGTAAATTCCAGGTGACCTCTACATGCTTCACCATGTCACACTACAGGAATCCATGGGAAATTTCAACAACTCTCCAACTAACGAGTGAAAAAAAATGGTCCTGGAGACAACACAATGCTAAGTGAGCAGAGCCTGTCTAAAATGAATCATGCACCTTCCAGGATGATCCAGATGATTTGACTTTGTTCATACTCAGCCACTGTAAATACTAGAACAGAGGAAGAACCTTAAAGCTTCCTTAGGGCTGCTGTTTTATCAATTTTTTTCTTCCTTTCATTAGGCAGGAGGAACACACAATAGAAGACCATAAAGTTTCAGCTTCATTAAGCAAATTCTCAACTACTTTTTCCACTATTTTCATTGACAATGCTTTAGCTTTGTGGCTATTTGCTGTTCAAGGAACAGCAGCATGAGAAGAAATTTGGTTTTAACTATGGAAATAGCTGAAAAACACCTAACATCTTTCGAAGCTATGCAACAAAAGCCAGTATTTGAGATGAAATTTTATTGAAGGAACACAGAGTAGACATTCTCCCCCAAAATAGGAAAGAATGCTGACAAAATCTGACCTAATCTCTTTCCAAAACAATGCTAAAATTATTTAGACTATGTAGCATCTGCCTCTTCCATGCAGAATTCCCATTTATTTTCTTTTATAAAAACTGAAAAAAAAAAAAAATCCCCTTATGCATGTGTGTTATACAATGCACATATATATTACTGAAAAGCTTCAAAGCATTTTTAATATATAATTTCCCTAGGCTTAAAAGCAACATAACTTTAAAAGCATTTAGAATTTTAAGAGAAAACAAAACTACTACACGTATACCTTGCTTCGGTATATTACTAAAAAGGGCATACAACCCTTACTATTGCAATATACTGTAACCAGTTGGATGAAAAAAATATTGCAAATATATTCATGGTGTTGCTTTTGAAATGAGAAGATTGTGCTAGGTAGATACAATATCTTATCAGCATGGCAAATGGCTGATCACAATACACCACTGCAGTAATTCTTTACACTGAAAAATATCAAAGACATATTTACAAAAAAAACCCCTCCACAAAATGTAGCTGTGATGTCTTTAAGTTGTTGTATGTGAAGCGATCAGATCTAAATATGTAACTTTTAACAGTATAGGATGGTATGAAATAGTGCCAGTTGTGGTGTGCTTTTGTTTCTGGGGAAACATTAGGCATCCCTTAGCTGCTGAAAACTACTATTGACAGGGCACAGGGTTTTTTGCATTATCAGCTCTTGAAGCCATGTTTACTATAGGACTGTCATTATTTTATTTTCACAGCTATGACCAGACGGTTCTGACATGGTCTAAATCAGACAGAGCCACAGTAGGCTCAGTGATTCAGGCTCAGGTTTGCCCAGTTTAAATGTAGGTGCCTAAACTATGCTCAGAAGCTACAGAATCACAGAATCATTAAGGTTGGAAAAGATCTCCAAGATCATCAAGTCCAACTATCTACCTAGAATTGTCATGACCAGTTGACCATATGCTGAAGTGCCATGTCTACATGTTTTTTGAACACCTCTAGGGGAAGTGACTCCACCACTTCCTTGGGCAGGCTGTTTCAATGCCTCACCACTCTTTCAGTGTAGAAATTTTTCCTAATGTCCAATTTAAACCTCCCCCGATGCAACTGAAGAGCGTTACCTCTCGTCCTATTGCTAGTTACTTGGGAGAAGAGACCAATACCTACCTCACTACAACCTCCTTTGAGGTAGTTGAGGAGCGCAAAAAGGTCTCCCCTCAGCCTTCTCCAGACTAAAAAACCCCAGCTCCCTCAGCCGCTCCTCATAAGACGTGTGCTCCAGACCCCTCACCAGCTTTGTTTCCCTTCTCTGGACCCGTTCCATCACCTCAACGTCTTTCTTATACTGCAGCACTGAACATATTACTCAAGCTGTGGCCTCACCAGTGCTGAGTACAGGAACAGTTGCCCCAGATTCCCCCTGTAATCAATAAAAAGAGAAGTACTTTCTGAAAGGCATGTAATCTAATATCCAAGAAGGCCCTTCTGAGTGACTGACTGGCCATAAGCTTTTGAACCTGGAGTTCAGACAGACAAGATTTATTCAGGGTTTGGCCGTCATTGGGAAAGGGAAGAAAGCTCATCACTGACCGTATTTCCTGGACTTCTGGCTTTGCTAACTTCTACAGAAGACAAATGACAACTTGTAATGTTTTGTTAATGCTGTTCAAAAAGCTGACAGAGATCAGTGAGTTATGCAAAGTAAAATTAACTATGAAATTACATTCTCAGACTGTATTTATGTATCAGCTTGAAGGATCAGCCTATTCCAAACATATCTTTCTGCTGCTGCTATTTTTTGGGAGCCATCAACAACTGGATCTGAAACCCAGCCACCTGATTCTGGGGATGTAAAATTTAATCAAAGGAACATATTTAAGAAAAGCTCACAAAGATAACAATAAAAAGACCTAAGTTGAAAAGAAAATCCAGGTTAAATAAACATGGAAAATATATTTTCATTATGTGAATACATTAAGTTTCAAACAAAGCAAACTCAAACATTCTGAAATAGCCAAAAGCCTTCTCTGCTGAGAAGGTAATGTGGGACTTTCACAAAGTTAAAAAGACACAGACATCCGAGCTGTGAAGTTTCCTGCAACTGACTGTGCCATTGACTTCTTGTTTGAGAAACGAGGAATGTGTGACTGATAACACAAAGAAAACAGTTTTAGCTGAGAACCCATGGTGTACACTGGACTATCCAGAAAAAAAGGAGAGACAGAGGCATAGTCCTTCATCTGGGTTGAATGACTTACCATGCTGAAGAATTAAAATAGTATTTTTTTTCTTCCCAAAAAAGATAACATGAAACATGCTTGGACTCAGCTTCTTAATTAAGAGAAAGCATTTTGCAACTAAGTAACTCCTGTTATCATTTATCTTCATTTGCCTAGTTCATCCTCTAATTAATTAAAAAAAATCTACCAAAACCTGTATAAGAATTAAAAAAGTTATACATTTGCTTTCAATATTGCTCTTATTTGGTTTAATTTATATTGATCTAGCTTTTCCAAATTCAGTGAGTTTGTTTTTCATCATAAAGCTCATTGACAAGCTCTGTGGTTAGCTGTTACAGATTTTGCCAGGAAGTCTGCAAAGTCTCATAAAATACTGAGACTTATAAGACTTTGCCTTGATATTAAAATGACCTTTCTAACAAAGCAACAGGATACTTCTCCATATATTAATATATGTTATATTTTGATTATGACTAACGTGATCTCTGAACGTAAGAATTTTGGCTCCAAGGAGAGAAGGCAGACTGAAAAAAGACTTTAAACTGAAGACTCATTTATTCACTTCAAGCCTAGACTGTGCTTCTACTAGAAATATGGTAAAAAAAGCACTTAGATATAAATATGTAGGAGAAACACTGTTTTTTTTTTCAAATGAAACCTGTCTTTACAAGCCAAAAGCCTATGTCCTGAACTAAAACACATATTGGGTGCACGAATCACTTAATCATGACCATCTTACATGTTCATTATGTGAGGAGCTCTCTGAATTGATCCATTCATAAGAAAACTGGCTAATGGTTCTCTGTAGATACAGGTGATTACAGTAGTGTTGTAGTCACAAGGGCTTAAAGATATAAGTAAGGCAAAGAAAAATGTAACCTTTATTACTTGCAATACCAGGGGATTGGAATTTTTGACCCAGGAGGAGTCTGTCAATCATACAAAATATTTTCTTTCTATATTTCAGATTTATTGCTGAAATAAGGAGACAGATTAGACAGAGCACAATGACTTACTAACACACTAAGGTGTATATACACCAGTGGTTGGTAGCATTCAACAGAAATATTTTTAATCAAAGATGTCTTATAAGGAGTAAAATTAATTTTCCTTTAATTTTCACTGAAGATTAGCAGATTCTTTTTAAAAACAATGTGTTTTTTATTTTATTTACCCCATATATGAACAGTGATATTAATAAAACCTGGGATAATCACAGGACCAGTTACTAGAAGAAAGGCAAACTGTTGGTTTTGCTCAGCTTCCACTTAGGAGATTTGGGCTACAGTTCTTTTTATTAGCAAGAGTTAAAAACAAATGTGAGAAAAATAATCATGTTTTCAGCTGCGTATGTAGTAAAGTACCCATGTGGAGTGGCTGTTTCTTTTAACAGCTATAGTATTTGCACTTCCCAGATAAAAAAAAGTGTTTTGGACAGGAGGTAAAGACAATGGCTATGCTCTACACACCATCAACATATTCTTTTTATAATGTATAGTATTTTCTTTCACAAAACTGTGTTCCTGAATAAGTAACTTCTGTAAGCAGTGGTACAGAAATACTGTAACTTGTAGACCTGAGCACTGGGACCCACTGAAAAGCTGCCTTTGAAATACTAATATGAGACTGTTTTTCCTAGCTATGATTATAACCTGAATCTGCTTGTAGCCCTGAAAGGTATGATCCTCAGATGGTAACAGCATATTAGCAGGACAGTATTTGAGGCCTAATGTAATGAGCTCACCATGGCCCTTATCAGCAAATCTAAGATTACCTGTAGATTGTCTAAGATGATGCGGAGTGACTGAACTTGACGTCGGACTGCTCCAGAGAACCTTTCATAAGTTGATGCATCATACTCACTCATCTGAATCTCCTTCAATCTAAAGCAAAGAACAGGGAGCTAAGAACAGCTTAGGAAACAAGCATATCGCCCATTGATGTATGTAAATTACAAGCTTACTTACTTGCTAACAGAGGAATTCAGACTGTAATAACCACACGCAAGAGACAAACGAAAGCAGTGGCAGCTGTTTTCGTGAATTTTTTACAAGGCAGGTAATCACCAATGTCTCCACAGATGGCATCACATTAAAACTTATTCAACTTACTAATCCTTTGTCTCTCTCCTGATCTGTTTTAATGTTTGGAAAGCAGATCAGATGTTCTGAAAATTGTGATCAAATTCTAAAGGTTTTACTGGCTCAGATGTTGCTATCTGTACATAAAAGGATGATGAGCATCTATTCATTACTTCACCATTGGAGTATTTTAAACATGCCATGATCCATGCTTTAACACAAAAGTTAGGTAAAGACACACTATAAAATCTACAACTAGTAACTATATCTCAAGTATTTGTGCTTCATAAAACAATGAAACCTTGAAACAAAGAAGTTTTAAATAAATATTAACAAAAATGTGCTTCCCCCCCAATAAATAAATAAAAAAAAGTCACATGACAGAACACTACCTTCTCCAGAGGGTGCAACATCTGCATTGTAAAAATAGATATATGCTTTTTGTGTAAGCTAAGATGTGCCCACTTAAAGTTCTGTATCATTCTTCTCAATATCATAGCTAAGCAGATACTCTTGTGCTGGTGAAACTCACAACTGGAATGTAATTATAGAGGTCTAATGATGAAGAACAAGCTAGAAGACAGGTGGATATTCTGGGAGTAAGCACCATTTGATGTTTGCCATGACCCAATATCACGTAGTAGGGCAGCAATTATGTATATGAGTCCTACCTTTCATCATTTGGCTGGGTTCAGTCCTGAGCTACAATATATTGACCTATCTGTGCACAGCTCATTCCAAACAAGCACTTCATAACAGCATAACTCCAGTCACACTGTTTTGAAAATACTGATTTTTAAATGAACTATAAATGGATAGTAAAATATGTATAGCCTAGTTACATTTCTAATGAGGAGTTTTTTGATATCATCATAAGTGACTTGCCTGGAACATACAGTATAAATGAAAATTGCTGTTTAGAATAGCCCTTTAATGCAAATAGTAAAATCAAACATCAAGTATTTGTTGTCTTTAGCATGACTTGGACTTTCTCTATTTTTAATTTTTCATAGACATAGCCATTATAGCCATTATACTATCCATTCAAAATTCAAAAAGTAACTTTCAGTGCTGTACAGTTTATTTCATGAATCCTGCCAATGAATTTCTGCATCTTCAGATCAATGAAGAAACATTTCGTTTCAAGCAAAAAAAAAAAAAAAAAAAAAAAAAAAATAATGTGCAGTTTTATTTTATTAGATTCTACATCAATCCATAGTGAAAGCTAGTTCAGAAAAATACCATGAAAAATACTACATCCATTCAAGAGCAGTTGCTAACTTCATTCTAGTGAAATGGGGCAATTTAAAATGTTTTCCACCACAAGTACTATCTAGCCAGGAAAGTAATCAACAGCTTTTCTATTAAAATTCTCCCTTCCAGATAATCATGTGTAAACAAAGCAGTGACACCTGCAGTCCCCTTTATTTTTTTTCATCATTTTCTTCAGCCTGAGAACTCCAACCTCCCTATTCTTAACTGTTATCTATTAGTTCCCATAAATATCCAAGAAGTGCAGAATAATAATCCAAGTCAAACATGGCTTCAGAATAGGCTACGTTTCCAGCTGGCACATGCCACCTCACTGGCTTTAGCAGGATGTGAATTGTTATCTCATGTACAGATATTTGCATTTTACCAGACACAGCTGCACTGTTTCCACAATACGTAGAAGGATTTTGGATTTAAATTTCTGTATGTTGCTTATGTAAATTAAATCACTACTGAAAGGTATTTTGCCTTTCAGGGTCTTTTCCTCTGAAGCACTGACATAATCTACACATTTTCTCTGTCTTTATTAATCACTAATGCTCTAACAGCAAGGTTAAATGCTCCAGGTAATTTAGTAATAAAAATGTGATTAAAAAATAAACTTCCCCTGAATGCAATAGATAAATTGCTGGTTTTAAATACAGTGATTTGTGTACAGTGTGTGCTCTATGCTTAATAGCCTAATTATTTATACATCAGTTGAAGCTAATGGCAATCTCACCTGCTCCTCGGAGCACCCAAATCTGCTCCTTATTGGGAATCACTTCGTGAAGAGTACGAAATGTGAGCTGATTAAGATGTTTCTAAATTTATTTGCTGTGATGTCTTAATCTGTGTCTAGTACTCTCTATTTTCAGACAGATACTCACATGGCAGTATGTACTAGGCTGAAACATATAACTCACCTGGTATGACTGTCAACACCCTTTGATTTTTTTTAATCAAAGTACCAGAGTTTGACTTAAGAGTTCAGATGGTGGGAGAAACCTGAATCTCTGTGTACAGTCTGGGAAATAGTTGATTAGTAACCATGCATTACACTACTGCTGGGAAGATCTGTGGTTTGTGTAGAAGTCACATCAGTCTTCTTATTCACCTAGTTAAGTTTTACTCTACCGAATCACACAGTCATTTAAACAGTGTGGATTAATTCATTAAGTCTTTCTATACATCTTATCCAGAACAGTTAAACACGTGCTGGTAAGCTCTGTTAAATGATAATGATCAGGGTAAGGAAGTTGCACACTTAAGAAAAAAAATTCTTTTTAGCCATCTTTTTCAAATTCTTGTGGGAAATGGAAGGGAAAATAAAGACTTTCACATCACCTCTGTTTAAAGACCTTTTCACCCATCTCTCGAGCAGCTCTCCTAATCTCCTCAGGAACAGCATCCTTTTCAGCTTGAGATACTTGGTAAACCCTGTGGCCAGCATCCAGTCGATATGGCCCACCTTTGCCACCTAACCCAGCAGTGTCTCTCCCACCTAACATGATTGAGATAAAAAATAATTAAGAATATGCATTTGACAATAAATGAGAACACATTTTCTTCAAAGCTCCCATTGTCATATCTACCGGTGGTCCAAAAATATTGCCAATGATCCCCAGCAGAAATAGTTATTGCCAAAGGTGTTCAAAACTGAAGAGCTATCATGGTAAAGAGGAACTCCAAAGGAACACTTGTGTTTATAGTCCCATGGAACCAGATTCATAATGGTTCCCATCTTGTACAAAGGGGACTATAGATCATATAAGTCTCGTACAATTCTTCAAAGCTCCTGGTCTATAAAGACATTCATTCAGACTCACCTTCTCCCTAGAATTTGTATGTTTACACTATTCCTTAACCACTTAATCTAGGGATCACTATTATTCCCTTTTAGAATTAGGAGGCACTTTGCCTGTTCTGTGTGGCTCTTGCCTACACTACCTGAATTGCTGCAGCTATGCAGACATCCAAGAGAATGGCAAATGACTCAGCCTAGTTTCTGTGGCTGCAAGCTTCTTGTTCTCTATAAGGCCAATGAAAATAAACAGTAGCAAAACATAATTGAAGTAGACATCTGCTATATACAGTTTAGGTTAGACACTGCAAATACTTCTTTTCACTGGCAATAAAGCAATCCTATATTGAGTAAAATAGCTCTAGGCAGAGGGTGGCCTTGCATAAAGCCATTTTTGACTGGCACAGTATCTACCTTAGACATCTATCAATGATGCATAAAAAAAAAAAAAAAAAAAAGGGTG
>WUAM01000323.1:4392984-4406071 GCA_024336885.1 Actenoides hombroni
CAGGATAGAATATGGCACCAGTTCCCTAAAGAGACCTAGTTCAAGGTGACCTACAAACTCAAAGGTCACTGTTGCCCCCTCTCTCAATGGTTATCTGTAAAAGAAAAAAGAGCTATAAATCTCTCTTGTAGCAAAGAGGATCACTCTAACAACATAATAACATACTAGGTCTGCTGAAGAGCTGTAGGACCAGCATTAATTCAATAAATGCAACATCTCACCTGATAAGGCCAACAGGATAAAGCAGATTACAACAGGGCTCCTGAGTGGCACGTTAGACCCACACCAGATCTAAGACTACTGCCAGATCTGAACCACTCCCTTTATTCAGATCTTAGCCACGCTAGAGAAGTGCTTACTGATAATTGCCAACATAATTCAAAATCCCCTGTAGACAGGATCATAAGCAGTTTGAAGGCTTCTCATAGTATCGCACAGCCATAGTACTGTACGTGGATTTACAAACTTCATGCACATCCAAGCACAGTTCCCCGTTCTTTATTGATGGGCAGATTGATCTTCCTTTCACGAACAGGGACTAAAGAAACAACGTTTTCTTTTCTGAGCTTCGTCAGCAAATGGCTAGTTCAAATGACATGCTCATGTGAACTTTAACTTCCCTGCCATGACCACAGAAGTCTGCAGTGGTGGGTTTCCTACCCTGCCTGCTGACTGCACTCTCCCCACAGCTGAGCACCCAACAGCTGTCAGGTGGTCAGGGCTGAGTCACTTTAGGCTGGGCTTGGATTTAAGTGGGTGACTGAAGGTAAAAATACTCCTTCCTGTTATCAACTCTGAGTCATGTAATGAATCAATGATTCATGTGTCAACTGTCCTTCAGTTACTAATTTAATGCCACTTCTTTTTTTTTTTAATGTAACTTAATGACAGATGTAAAATTGATGTCTTTAACCTCTACAAATTAACTTTCTTCTCTACCACAATACATTTAATTCTCTGATGAATTTATGTGCCCCAATAACTATGATTTATTGCCTTCTCAGAAGTTCACTGGCATTATCAGGGTTTTCACTGGGACTATAGAGCAGTGTAATCCTTGAATTCACTGTCTTGCAGACTCAACTTCATGCTGACGTGAATTCCATACATGTTTTTGAACTGAAAACATGTGCTCTAACAACACTGTCTTGGCAGCTATTCAAAACATCATTTTCTTTCTCTTTATAGAACTTATATTAATTCAAAGAGGTACAATGCCTCCTCTGTGAACCATGTCATTAGTGTAAAATCAAGAACTAATCTGATCAATTTAACATTTGCATAGGAAGAAAGACAAGTAACCACAACAGCATGTTACCCTTAGGGTTATTTACTTCTTTTGTTTAAGACACTGCCTCCAGAATAAACAGTTCTTTTTTGCATAACTGGTAGATTTCAAAAATATCAGAAACATAAGGCAACAAGAATTGGTGAACTTAGTTTAAAATAAAACCTTAAAACCAAAATGGTAGTGTCAGCCTCATGAATCAAAACAAAATAGTATTCTGTATAGAGAAACAATAAAATGATAGAAATTTTTTTACATATTTATCATTCTGGGTTCTTCATAAAAAAATAGTCAAAATTCTGTGAAAGGAAGCTCTATGAGGCAAACATAACCATAAACAGTGACACAAATGCCATATTTAATTTCTGTCAAGTTTTTCCATAGAAAAATATTACTAAACATTTTGAAATACAAGCATTGTTTAAATTTTAAGGTAAAAGATCTGTAGACAAAACAGCTTTGTGGCTCACATATTTCTCAAGTATAAATTGTTCACAAATAATATTTCTAGCACATACACATTAGACAAGTTTCTAATATAAAGCTATTTTACAATAGCATTGATCTGACTAAAACAGGTATTCATAACTTTGAAACAACATGTGGTTAATAGAAAATCTCTTATTTTACAATGATTTGTGACTTTTTGTTCTTAAAAGGGACAGCAGAACAGACAACATTTTATTTCTATTAAAGCTTTGAAGAAAAATTGCTTGAGAGAGAAAAAGAGACAAGTGGTACAATCTATGATAGCTTACAAATGTGATCTCCATACTAATTTTTCTATATATAGTTAATAGGTCACTGGCTAAAATGACGGAAAATTTGAGGATACCAGAATGGGACACCACCAGCAGATGTGTAAATTCATGCCAGTGAATTGCAGCAATTTAGTTCATTTACTTGCTCTTTAAGTAACATCTACACTCAAAAGGCAGTAGAACTTTGCTACCTCTGAATACTTCAACAGTGAATTTTTATTAGAACTGGTTTGCTGGGGCAATTGTTCTTTAAATTTACCACACATTTAGAAACTGAGTTAAATTAGCACACTGTAGAGCCCTTTGAAGAAAAGTCTTCTGGATGTACTCTCCTGGTTTTTCTTTGAGCTCTTAGATAACTCCATCAGTGATTTATCAGGCTTTTCTCTTTCCCAGGTCTGTCTCCACAGAAGAGTTTCAAGGCAATTTTACAGCTAATAACTTCTCTCTGCTCTGAAGACGCGTCTATAAAGTAATAGACTAGCAAATATCTAGATTAGGATTGAAGATATAATTTAGAAAGAAGTAAACAGTAATTCACTGAGTCTGGACATGAAATCAGAAGAAGGATGAGTTAAAAAAAAATTAAGAGAAAATCTTTGGATAGTGCTATGTTCTTCAGTATGACAGATATAAAGAAATGCAAGAGCCAGACATAAATCACCCCTCTGAGGGTGGAGGAATTCTTGATGTTAGAAAATATAGGAAAGATATATTTGAAGGGGCAGGTCCAAAACTAGATGCATTATGAACCTGCTAAACTGAAGGAGTCAATAGGAAAAATCTAGTTTGTCTAGACTGAGAAGACAAGAAAAACAGGTACCAAAAGTAGAGAAAAAGCTCAAACAACTCTAAGAAATCCTTAGCAATTTTTCCAAGCTTGTCCAATTGGAATTTCTAAACCCTCAGATTTCTCTTACTGTTGCAGCGGATCTTTTCCAAATATATAAATAATTTGCTTACTTGAAAGTTAATCTGTCACCTCCTGAATGCTTCCCGTTTTAATCTATTGCAAGACCTTCAACTTTGTTTCTTTCAGTGAGAGTTTTGACTAAGCATCTCTTTTTGAGAGAAATCTGTGCTGTATCTAGCTATATTTGCCCCAAAAGGCACTATTCATTACTGCATTATGGTGAGGATTCCATACAGCCTTGTGTGCATATCACAGCTCTGTAAAACAAGACAAATTCAATCTAGTAGCCTTGAGTTTCAGCTATGAGGTATGGGCAAGAGTAAAATAGCCTGAAAAACTGTGACATTTTCCCTCTGAGACTTCATTTCCAAAACAACCACTATTTCCAAAACACTCAGGGCATGCATGTTCCAATTATTCATTATCTAAACTTGTTTATACGTATTGGTGATTCATGATCAGAGCGTGAAAGCACTTCTCCACTGCCTGTTTGGGCAGGTTCTTCTTCAAAGTCTTCACCACACAAGAAGCACAACTGTCACTCTCTCCTGGAATAAATGTGATTCTTATTCTATTCACGATAGAGTCCAAATTCTCAGTAATCATCAATGATCTCAGTCCCTGATTTAAAATATTTTTGTTCTTTTTTTCTTTGTGTTATATTCTCAGACACTTACACCAATAGGTAATGGGTGCATTTGAAAGGACTTTGAGGATGGAAATTCTGTAGGTTTTCCAAATTCAATGAAGCGAACAAACAAAAATTTTAAGTGAGAAGAATATGAGGACTGCAAGCAAGAAAGGTGCTAAAGGAATGTGCTTTCATGAAGGGGCAATGGTATGAAAGAAGTGTTTGAGAAAAAAGAAAATGAAGAAACAACAGCAAAGACCAAGATTTGTCAATGCTTTGACATAATTTTCAGGTCCTGTCTCTTACACATCCATTCACTCCCAGCAACAAGGGCAGCCAGACACAAGTAGAACTGAAGACTCATTTTACATTCAATGAGAGAGACACAGTATCTGAACAATTCGCTCTGCATCAGTTCTGCCTGAGATATATGAATAGATCTCAAATCAGTTTTACACAGCTTCACTTCATTGGTTCTTCTGAATAACACCAGAATTCTGAGAGGAAACTGAATAAAGGAAACTGATACAAACACATTCAATTTCTAAACTAAGTGATATTATCATCCTTTATACAGTAATATAAAGAAGATGGTATTGGGCCTGACTGAGCTGGAGTTAATTTTTCCCAGTTCTGTGTGTTGCATGGAGAGCTGGAAAGGTGCTGATAACACACCCGTGCTGTGGCTGCTGCTGGGCAGGGCTCACACAACACCAAGGATGTTTTTCAACATTCCCCCTGCAGTAGGATGGGGTGGACGAGATCTTGGGAGGGGACACGACCGGGACAGCTGACCCAAACTGACCAAAGGGATATTCCATACCATATGATGTCAGCTGAACTATAAAAGCTAGGAAAATGGGGGAGGAGGGGGGGACACATTGGCTTGTCCTCGAGAGCAAATGCCCTGCTTCCCGGAAAGGGCCAGACAGCTCCTGCTGATGGGAAGTAGACAATAAATCCTTGGGTTTTTTTTCCTTCTGCACACACAGACTTGCTTTGTTTTCCATTAAACTGCCTTTGTCTTGCTTCATCTTATTTTCTTCCCCCTGGTCCAGCTGAGGGGGGGGGAGTGATAAGAGTGGCTTGGTGGGCACCTGGCATCCAGCCAGGGCAAACCACCATAGACAGAGAGGCTCAGAGAAACCAGTTACATGATTTAATGCACTCAACAACACAGTGAACCAGGTGTTTCACATCTGTGTCATATTTATGCCATATAGCTATTAAGTGCATACTGATCTGTAATAGGGGACATTCTGAAGATGAGTCAAAGACTGGTAGGTAGTTTTGTCTAGACTTCAGCTGGTGAGGCAAATGATGGCAAGGGAACTTCATACTGTGTGCTAACCAAATCTTAGCCATGTTTAAGAATGTTCTAGAACCCCATTCATGCCACTAAAGTGAATGTGGGATTGAATTCTATTGAATTCAGATGTGGAATCATCTAATTGAATAAAATTAAACCCTGGAGAGTAAAGAAACACTGGCATACATCATATTTTGATACTTTTATAATCCCTCACTATAAGACAGGATCTGAATTTGCTGAGGATCACACAGCTGACCCAGACACACCATACATTGCCTCTACAATAAACAGTCACAACTATGGGAAGAAAGGACCTTGCAGTAACCCATAAACAAAAGTGTCTAAATTATGGAGAGGGCTGCTGTACTCAGCAGTACTGAGTTAAAAAATACTGTAAAATCAGCATTCCATTCTAATATATGAGCTGTTTTCACAATTACAATATTTCCCTTTTGAGCTCAGATTTAATTTTCTTCTACTATATTGCAAACAAATCTCTCTGGCTCTATGAATAAAATGGACCAAAAGCATTATCAAATTTAGCTTCAGATGATTTTGTACCATCTTAACAATATTTTAGCACCCAGTAATCTTAACCATTCATTGCAATGAAACTGAGAAGAAAAAAATGTCTCTAAAAAGAAGTTTCATCACCTCAGAGCAGTCCCAAGTAACACAACTGTTCATTTTGTATCTTGACAAGTGCTGGTTGTCCACAACTTGCTTGTGCCAAGCAAATGTACATAATAAAAGAAATTATAGCCAGTCTTACATATGTCACATTTATGTGTCCGATGGCAATAAAAGAAATAAATTGCCTGACTTTTTATGAGACGCTTTTAAGGAGCTATTCAAAGTACATCTAGACTGAATATACATTAATATCTCTATTATGAAGATGTTTATAATAGTATCCACTTTAAGGAGTAAAAGACACTTAGCAAAATCCACTGAAATGAACATTTCAGTTTATCTGTTATTCAATTATTCACATTTCAGAGTATTCATGATCTTTGACACTTCCACCTTTTCACCCATGTATTTTAAGCCCATACATCAGCTCCTTGTTGCTCAAGTCTGTTATAATAAACTAAAGACTAAAATTCCAGGAGTTAACTTCATTGCAGAGACAGGGAAAGACAGAATAAATCTCATCTCCTCCTGTATTTTCCCACTTGAAATTCTCTTTATTCCTGAGAGTTTCATGCAGGAAATGTAACCAATGTCTTTCCCTGCCTTAAATGCCCATGTCTCCATTATAATCTTGTAAAAAGCTGTATCTCTGAATCAAGGGGCAGAACGGGTACTTAGGCTTAAGTCCTGGAGGAAAAAGAACTCATGGTTATGGGTTAGAAAATATCTTTTAGACTCTGTAAGCAGAAGTCAGACAAGGTTGAAAATATTTCTATCTTTGCATAAAAATGTAATGAATGATGTCTTCCAGTAAAATGAGAAGGACTTTTTCCTTCATGTAGTCTGATGTAGATCATATTTTTGGTTGTAGATACTCCTGTCATCCCACCCTCTACACGACAGGCTTCTGTTCAGCACAGTAAGCTGGCTAGAGAGTAGATGGTCTTTTAATACAGCAGCTTACTTGTGTATTCTGTTTCAGTTAACTTCATTAAAATTCCTAAAGGGTGCAGGATCTGTCAGTGCCTCCCATTCAGGAGTGTTTGCCAGAAAAGCCCCTTCAGGGTGCTCACAGCAACAAAAGAAAGTTTCTGCCTGAGGACTGGCACGGAAACTCTAGTTTCCAGTGGGGGTGAGCTGCCCCATGTATAGGGGAACAGGCCTTTCACCTCTTAATTTTAATACATCTGGCCCCGCCAGAACTAACTCACATCTAGTCTTACACAAAAGACAATGCTTATTTTAATAGTCCAGATACAACTAACATAAAAAGTGGGGAAAAAAACCCAGAAAAAATACTCGAATTCCAGGCTAATATCCTGCAAGGGTAAAGGGATACAATTTGTACTTTAAAAAATGGACTGTATTTCCATTCCTTAAACCTCCCCAAATCAAACTTATCCTTTTGAGTATGTTTAAGCAGAGCTGGCCATTCCTTACAGGATTTTACATCTTCATAACAGAAACACATGGAATTCTTCTTTGTTGTGTGTGGTGACAAGCAACTAACCAAGCTTTCTACTAAGCCCTTTTGAGCATACTTTGAAGCATTCCACATACAACACATTTACTAAAACTGAACCAGCATGATTTCACGTCACAACTTAATAAACACACACAAATGGACAAAACACCATTTTACAAAATAAAAGCAAACAGGGTCACAGCTGCAGTGTTTACAGTTGTAGGAAGACTCTGTAAAAAGGAAAAGCTACAGTGCCCAAACAATAACTATTTTCACAAGCATTCTAGTATTAGTAATAATGCTGCACTATTGAGTGTTTCTTACTGTTGATGATAAGAAAACAGGAAAAAGATTTGAGGTAGAATATAATTCACTTAATTCAGGTGCTTAGATTAATGTAAATTAAGTAGGTATTCAACAGTGTAATTAGTTTCATGGTTAGTCCTGGAAAGTAGACAGAAGTAGGCAGGATCTTGGCTGGCAAGATCCCAGTCTTCATTTATTCTTTTTAGGAAAGAGCCCTACAAAAATGCATATTAGAAGATATTTCTCTTATCTAACATACCTGGGACATTCAAGGAAAGAATTAATCTGCTATTTTGCCTTTTCATTCATATACAATACATTAAATAGGGTGGTTTATAGTCAGTGAAGAATATGTGTTATTTTCTGTGCAATACATTAAATTATTGTTGAAAAATATGGATTACATGAATATAAACCCACTACCAATGCTGTAAAGTTAAAATAACAAAGCTTTCTTAAATAGCTTGCTTTACTTCATTAGCAGTGTGGACAAAAAATGGGCATGTCTTAGAAGATCACTGCAGAAAAAGAAGTGAAAACATCTTGGCCTTTCATCCTGCAGGTGATTTGGGAGATGTTAACTTCTTCATCGAAACCAGTGAAAAATCTATCACAACTCTACATTATTATGAAAGAAGACTGACTTTGGCTGTAACAAGATTATTCTCCAGGTGAAAAAGACATTAAACATCCCACAGTGGCGCAAAGGATTAGGAAATGTATTCCATGGAACGCAGAATGTATTTCAGCGGATGTGTAAAAGACTGATTTTTCCCTGAAACAAAAATCTTTGTTTTCTTTTATTACCTCCCTCCCCCAACACTCTCCTCTTCCACCCCTCCCCGACTCCTTGAAACCTCAGTATTACCCTAGGCTGCATTTAATGAATCACAGGAACATCCTTTCCTCCAACACATTCTTTATCAGCAGCATGAATATACACATTATTTCCTCAAAGAGTATATAAAAGCTCCACATCAGGCAAATCAAAAGCTAATCTGCCTGTTCCTTGATGGTTTTACATCTTATTATAAAACTGATTCTACCAAAGACAGAAAGAAAACATTTTATAATCTACTTACACAAACTAGGAAGAGAAAGGCAAAAATAGGGAAAAAAAGTCTAATAGCTTCTATTACTTTTATTTGTACTGTATTATGTACAGCTCTTTTCTACGTGCTAAAAATTAATAGCACAATTTCTATTCACATCAACAGCACAAATATGAGCCCACAAGTCATTATGCCACAGAAAGGACTATTCAGTATTAGATAAGAAATAATCATGTATGAAATATATTGTTTCTTCAATTGTATCCTGAAATGAAAAAAACATTAGTCACACTGCAGTATAAAACATTTAATAGTTTTTCTTCATTCATTTGGTTTAATTTTGATTTTCTATCTTGTCTGTAAAACTGCAGGAATTCAAAATGAACTAATGGAACTTCATGCATTATCTCACTCCTGTGAACATGTCTCTCTAAAAGTAGCCTTTAAAATTCAAACATTCAACTTCTGTCTCAAATAGCAAAACTCTTCAAAGCATCGTAGCTTTAGTGGAATTTTAGATTTGAACAATAAGAGTGAATCTGGGTGGGGAAAGAGGTGGATATTTGAAGTGAAACACAAAAAAAGGAGTATCTGGCTTGCAAATTAAGTTTTTATACACCAGCTACAAAACCCAGAACTCTGTGTAAAATGCAGCTGTTGCTGCTGTGGATCTTCTTTTGAACTAAATGCTGTCACTCTACAAATCAACTCAGAAACTCGGCAGCACTAGATGCATTAGAGTCTTTTGTCCATGAATAGGTACACTGTGGCTTAAAAGCTGGATAAAGTGATTGAAGTAATGAAAGAATATAATGTATTTGCTTCCCTCTAACAGATCCTCTGCTGTGTTAACACCTGTGCAAATTCTATTTTCCTCTGTTATTACTAAAAATTGCCTAGTTGATTCTCTTCAGCTAAAAGATGTGAAGGCATTGTCTTTTTAGTATGCTAATCCACTACAAAATATAATCAGAGCAGACAGACAATTTCTAACTTGGTTATTTATCATGACTATTACACATCTCCTAACATCAAAGAACTTGGAAAACGCTGAATTTGGTTCGCTTCTGGAGTACGCTGAATAATTAACAGCTATAAAGATAAGCAAACGCATTACAATAATTTGGCATATTCTGGACAGAAAACTACAGGGACATTGCATGGTCAAAAAAAAGTTGAAAAAAATTACATGTAGAAGCAGAAAAGCCTTTTTCTTCTACAGACACAGGACCTCATCACATCTGTTCTTAAGCAGCAGAGACATAAGTTATTAAGGGTCAACTATGCTGTTTAGTTTTCTAAAGGAAAGCCTCCAAACTTTAGCACAACTGTAACAGATCAGTTGGTTTAAATTTTCACCACATTTGTCCATTCACTAATTCGGGAGCAACTTTCATAAGGGCAGAATTGTAAGCGTGTATTTGCCTCACTGGGAGAGTAGGATTTCACTGGTGGTAGGAGCTCCAGCCTTTGACAGCCATGTGCACTGCTGCAGACTTGTTGAGATCTGCGACGGTGTATTGGGGTTATTATATTTTCTCCCATGAGAACGGTGGGCTTTCACAGGAAGGTCTGAGGAAGCAAGAGGAACTTTGCGCCGGATCAGTCTGCTCTAACAGAAAGTTATATCCACTCCTGCTCTCTGTCTGTCTGTTCTAATTAGACTGGAAGATCTCTACGAAAGGGAATGTGTTTTAGGCATGTTTGTATAGTGCTTCCAGCAAGGACCTCATTTCAGCTGAGGATATTTATATGAGAAAAAGTATCTGACAGAGAACCGGTGATCTTTATCTGAGTTGCTTTACCCAGTAGAGACTTTAGGAGATGTGAATTTCTCAAGCTCTGTGGGATTGTGGCTTTCTAGTCTTACTCTTCCCAATACTCAGATGCGTTGCTGCAAGGGGTGGTGTAAGTCTGCTACTCCTCACTTGGCTAAAATGAGTCATGCTGTCCAGGAAAAGCTCACAGACCTAAACTGTGTATTTGGGGCTGATGGATCTCAGAACCGCAAACACTATCAAACTATACCTTGTAATCCATTTACTGACCAGACAACTCTGTAATCTGCAGTATTTCAAGTTTTTCAGGATCCCGTGCAGAGCTGCAGAATGCCATCCTATGGTGATTCCACACTTACAAGAACTCTCTCCTGCATACATTTTTTCATAATTGTAAGGGTTTGCACTAACAGTATTTGAAGAGATGAGCAAAACCACTCTTTGCAGCTCACCCATGCCCTCATGTGGTCAGAAAAACCACCTGGTCTAAAGTAGCAAATACAGAACCAGGGGTGGTGGTGGGGAGGACTAACCAAAGGTAATGCTTTTATCCCAAATCAAGAACTGCAGCTTTGCCCAGTTCAGTCTTAACATCAGGAAAAGGATGGATTTTTGTTAAAATGTTATCAAGTAAAATTTCACTTTTAAAAAACGAACAACAACAACAAGAAGTTAAAAAACATCAGTATAGGTTAAAGTAGATCCTGACTGGTATAAACAAGTTGGGATCACTGAAACTCCTGAATCAATTATTCTTCAGATGAACATTCAACCTAAAAATATATTTCATCAGATGAACTTGCATTACCCTAAACTTTCAGTTACAACCTGCAGCTTCAGATAATCAAAAGAAAAAAAAAAAAAAGAATGCCTTCAATAAAACAAACAAACAAACAAACAAAGAATTCACTTAAAGGGTGAATTATTCATGTGGAGGTCTGCATGATTAGTTGAGTGGAATACAAACAGAATAAATGAGACTATTCAAGGAAGGGAGCAAGATGATTATCACCCCAAGATGGCAGAAAATCAAACAGCTATAGGTTTTCTGGTCTCAGCCCAAGTAACAGAAAGACACATAAAGGAAATTTCCTTCCATTTCTAGGAATCCATTATCTTAAATCTCTAAATATTGCCTTGCACACTGAGGATGGGATTTGGATCTGGACTGCAGACAGCTAAAGGAGATCTGCCAGGAAAGTCAGGCATTTGAGATGCCACCACACCAGTGTCTGAAGAGCCATACAGTGTCTCCTTCAAGGTGAGCTCTTCAGGCTTTCTCAGTTACAATGGGAGCTCACTTAGCTCAGAAGCAGACACTGAAGTGCCTACAGGTCTGGAGCTGGACCCTACTCTTTCTCCTTGCTGTTACTCTTCTGTATGTCCAAGCACAGCCACAGCAACCTGCCTGAGCTGCTTGTGTGCAAGTACATGAAAACATTTAAAGCAAAGAAATTGAACTGCTTTTGTTTGTAAAAACTAAGCCTTATTTATTAAGTACTAAATAACTGCTGTTTATTTGGATCTAATACAGTCTTTAAAAGAAGCAGGGTAAAGGGTATAGTTGACCATGTCTATCCTCCTCTGGGATGTATATGTTTATCTCCTGATACCCCACCACGGTTCATGGAAGGCTGTGTGAGTGCAGGTTTCAGTGAAAAATTGTAAGAATGAAAAGGTGTCCCTTTGTAAACAAGCTAAGATTTTAATAAGATGTGAGTTAGTCGAACTTGAAGCATATTTCCAAAGGGTTTAGCCACTAATAAATCAAGCCATGACTGCTGTAAATTAAAACAGAGATGTTCATTTAATATAAATGAGAGCAATCTTTTTATTCTTAATGTCTTATTACCACAACAACTATACAGGTAATTCCCCAAACCCTCTAAGTAAAGCACCTACATCATATTATGAAAACTCAAAGGCAGCTACACAACATTTCTTTTGTTCTGTAATAGCACTGTAAGGGAATGAAATAAACAAATCTAAGAGTCCTTCCAAAAAATCAACTATAATTAATTCAAGATTAAAAGCACTACTACCTATTAACCATGGTGCCCTTGCCTTTGACTTGTTCTGGTCATAAAATGGAGAAGTCAAATTGCAAAGACTGTTAATAACCATGAAATTTTAATTTTAATTTTTTTTTTCAAATTCCTCTGTAGATTTTACTAGACAATATTCTGTGTACCGTATCATCCTGCATTCCTGATGATCTCCATGTATTTCATGACGATTGCTCTGAACCTCTCGCTGTTGCAACTGAAGGCCAGCCCAACTGTGTCCATCCCCCTACTTTCCAAGAGATGAAAATGTGTCTGGGAAAAAGGAGGCTGTGAATACATCCAGAGAACATTTCTCATTTTCTGACTACAGGTAGATGTCTCAGCTATACTCTAGCTCTGTAGCAGACACACAACAGCTAAAATAACACCTTGGGTGCAAAAGCAAGACATGGGGCAGGACTTGTGCCAACAGGTCTGTTAGCTGGCTGGCTACAGACAAGGACCTGACAAAAAGGGGGAGAAATATTATTGCATTTCTCACACCTAAGTATATATGAAACACAGGGATCCTGAGATCTTTTCCCTAAATTGCTACAAGATCTCTGCCTCTAAATCCATTTACAGCTCTGGTTTATTACGAATTGCAGCCTCAGAGGGATTAGCTACCTGCAAAGTTACAATGTCCTCCTGACGTAAGTCTAATTCAAGAGAGTCAACGTCCAGGTATAACATCTGGGAAAAACAAAACTGAACTTCTGTGTGTATGCGTGTGTGCACATACATAAATGTGTACGTGTGTGAATAGATACATACTACATATGTAACTCCCACCCCCCAACCCACCACCACACCACCCCCCCCCCACCCTCATCACCCCACCCCCCCCCCCCCCCCTCACCCCCTCCCCCCCCCACCCACCCACCCGCCCGCCCCCACAGCCCC
>WUAM01000323.1:4415289-4484732 GCA_024336885.1 Actenoides hombroni
GGTCACCTGGTCATAGAAGGAGATCAGGTTGGTTAAACAGGACTTGCCCTTCATGAACCCATGTTGGCTGGGCCTGACCCCCCTGTTGTCCTGCACTTGCCTTGTGATCACCCCCAGGATGAACTGTTCCATAATCTTTCCCAGTACCAAGGTCAGGCTGACAGGCCTGTAGTTCCCTGGATCCTCCTTCCTGCCCTTCCTGTAGATGGATGTCACATTGGCAAGTCTCCAGTCATCCGGGACCTCCCCTGTCAACCAGGACTGCCGATAAATGACGGAGAGAGGCTTGGCAAGTTTTTCCACCAGCTCCCTCAGCACTCTCGGGTGGATCTCATCTGGCCCCATAGACTTATGTGTGTCCAGGTGTCTTAGCAGGTCACTCACTGCTGTTTCCTGGATTATGAGAGGATTATTCTGATCTCCATCCCTATCTTCCAGCTCAGAGGACTGAATACCTTGAGGATAACTGGACTGACTGTTAAAGACTGAGGCAAAGAAGGCATTAAGTACCTCAGCCCCTTCCTCATCCTTGGTAACAATGTTCCCCCTCGCATCCAATAAAGGATGGAGATTCTCCCTGTCTCTTTTTTTTTTTTGTTAGTATATTTGTAAAAATGTTTTTTATTATCTCTTGCAGAGGTGGCCACGCTGAGTTCTAGATGAGCTTTTGTCCCCCTAATATTCTTTCTACATGACCTACCTAAATCCCTATACTCTTCCTGAGTAGCCTGCCCCTTCTTCCGAAGGTGGTAAACTCTCCTCTCTTCTTTCTCCTAAGTCCCAGCAAAAACTCCCTGTTTAGCCAGGTCAGTCGTTTTCCCCACCAGTTTGTCTTACGACACATGGGGACAGCTGCTCCTGTGCCTTTAAGAGATCCTTCTTGAAAAGAGTCCAGCCTTCCTGGACCCCTTTGCCCTCTAGGACTGTACCCCAAGGGACTTTATCAACCAGTGATCTAAACAGGTTGAAGTCTGCCCGTCGGAAGTCCATGGTAATAGTTTTGCTGCCCCTCCTCCTTACTTGGCCAAGGATCGAGAACTCTTAATTTCATGGTCACTAAGGCCAAGATGGCTTCTGAGCACCACATCACCCACCAATCCTTCTCTGCTTGTAAATACCAAGTCTAGCAAGGCACCTCCCCTGGCACAACAGCTGCAGAATTTTACACACCAGGTATGAATTATTCTTACTTTCCACATCAGGAGAAATATTTGCTTTTCCTAAAGCAATAATGCACACTACATTCTCTTTGCTCTTCCTGAAAGACAGAAGCTGTTCTAATCAATAAAATCACTTACTCAGGAATAGCAATGTATTTGATTTTCTTTGAGTTAAGATCTGTAACTTCCAAGTATCCAGCAGCTTGTGGAGGAGTGACATCTGAAAATAAACAAACACGTTATTTTCCTGCTGCATGATTAACTGGTTATTGCATTTGCATTTAGCAGATGAAATTCAAATATTTCACTACGCAGTACCTGTCAGAAAGTGATAAGCTTTCACATTCAACATGAGGGTATAACTTGCAAATACAGAATTGTTTTACTATTATGATAGTGAGCAACCAGACAGGCACAATTATAAAAGAACAATGTATTCGCATAGCAAATGCCAAAATTACACAGAAATATCACCCTACTCACAAAAGCAGTAATCAGGCATTAATGTAATCCCTAATTCACTGCTTTTGTCTGTCACTGAAGATACTGTCAGCTGTACATCTGACTTTGAAAGCATACTGAGGAACGTTTCAAAATGTTGCGTTTATGATTCCTACTTGAAAATTTCTCAATAATATTAACCTTAATGTTGTTGCCTTAAATTGAACTACTCTTTCTGCAGGTAGATTCTCGGTATGCAAAGATTTTATAACTTCGTAGTAAATAGCCCTAGACTATCAGGCATTTAATATTCTGCTTGTAGACAGTTTAATGAATGTAGCTAATACTATGGTCCCTCCTGCAGAAATAAAATTTTTCTCTGTGTGTGCCTACACTGGTGTTTGTCAACACAGGAACACAACCTGCCTGGGCTCAGAAGTGGCTTCCAGTTAGGAGCTGGCTTTCATCTGCCTGGAATAAATTGAGGAACTTATATTTTTTTAGAAAAGAAACCAGAAGACTGAATTACACTGCATAGTAGGAGTACAAAGTATCATTATCACAAGATGAAAGCACGTCTAGATTTCCCTCTGAAACAACATCGCTTTTACCTCCTTGAAATGAAGGAGAGCCTGATGTTACCTGCAGAAGTATTGATGCTTGCATACAGCACACACAGAAAAGACCAGTAAGATCAGCAGTATAAAGGCGATCTAATATTTAAATGAGTATGAAGGACAGCCCACAGCAGCACTTAAGATGCATATCTACTGTATCTACATGTCTACAGTATGTATATCTACTGTAGCACATATATTGACTTTACTCATCTTCATAAAAGTGGAAATATCAAACAGATGGGAAATATGAAAAAAATGTCTGGAAAAATTCAGGTTTGTGGGTCACAGAGCACTTTTGCTTTGCCTAGATTTTGTGCTCTCTCTTTTGGTAGTAATGGAGGAAAAGAATTACATTAAAATTTCGATGAAGATCTAGAACACAGAGATGATACCCAACTGGAAGTGGCAGAACTACAGGATAAGAATTAAAAATTAAGTTAATAAGTTAGACCGAGAAGACAAATCAATGAAATTAAAATACAAAAAGACAAAGGATTGCAGAGTAGGAAGCTGAAGAAAAGGTAATCAAATGTTTAAATGCAACGCAGGAAAAACTGGCCTGGCCCCAAAACTGAAGTCAAGAATCTTATGATGAAACATGAACATCAGACCTAAGCAAGACCAGATTGTTCCTCTTTTGCTGAAGCCTGATGGAGAAGAATAGCTATGTGAATCTTTAGACATTCAAGTTTGAGAAAAATATAGACACGAGGTAGTCCTGGGGGTAACAAAGAAGTTAGAATAGATGGATTATAAGGACAAATGTAAGGAATTAAGCTTTTTTTTTTTTTTTTTCCTAGAAAGAGATTATATTTTTGAAAAACACATGTCCCGTAATATCAAAAAGATCCTCATAAAGACAGCAATATTATCCTGGCTAAGTGGAGGTTAGATGAAGTATTCCATTTCATTTATGGGAAAAAAAAAAAAAAAAAAGCTGGATACTAGAAAAACCTTTTCTTATACAAAGAGAGTTAAGCATTGCAACAGGCCAATTGCTTGACAAACATCAGTTAAGAATGAGTCTAAACGTGTCATCCTGCCCCTATATAAATAAATAGGTGGACCAGAGGATGTGTTGAGGTTATTCCTGTAACTGTGTGTATTACAGGACATATTGTTCCAGTTACTGTCATGCTAATAGAGATACACACTCAGAAATAGACTATTTTACATTCATATATAAAAAGTGCTGAGAATACAAGAAAATATTTGCTCTCAAGTAGCCCTCATTTCTGTAGCCTTGTTTTTAGAATAAACATTAATACTTATTTACTGGATTCTGCCATGATCTCTTGTCTGACTATATTTTGTGGCCATATATCTATCTGGCAGTCTTTGGGGAAATTATTACTTGTTAGTTTCTTTTCAAAGATAACTATTACATCCTGGCTTACAGTTCCAATAAAACATAAAGGAAATCATTTCTTTGTTCGTTGTACCTGAAAGAGTTTCGGAAATATATATTGGAATTTGCTAGAGTTTGGTTGAGTACTTTAAATTATTAATAGAAACGGAGGGTTGTGTGCCAGAACTGACTAAGAAGATGAGAAAGAAAGCCTGGTAGACACACAATCCAAAGCAAAAATATAAAACAACTTCTCAAAGGCAACATAAGACATCAGTACAAGAACTTCACGGGACTGACACATACTTGATTTTATGTAATAGGATGCTTTTGCTTCACTATACCATCTCCCAGGAAAGGATATAAAGACTTATGAAGAAAGCCTTTCATAGGTAACAACAGGTTTCCAACACAGAAGCAACAGCATGGACAAATGACCAAACATCCAAAGGTCGCCATGAATAAGCAACACGGAATCTCCAAGAGACCAAGGTTGTTGAGCACCTACTGGTAGCGGTTAAATGTGCATCCAATTAAATCTTCTGTCAGTTAGTGAGATTGATAGACAAACTCCAGAAGAAACAATAGCCCAGCAAAGAGGGTAGTAAATACTGGATCTCAAATGGGTACAGTAAGGACCAGTACCTTATTATCTCACCTTCCAAGTGAGTATACATGTCTCTTTTCTTCTGTCTTCCCTTTTTCACTTGGAAAGATTTTGGATTCATGCCATAACAATGGCAATACTAGGTCCCTCTGATCTAGGATCCTGCCTCCAAGAGTAGTTAGATGTGAAAAGTATAAGAATGGACAAGCACACATGGTATGTTTCTCAAGTCACCAATCAGTTCCAGACTACGGGCTTCTTAAGCTGAATGTGGTGTCTATGTTTTTATGTCTACATATTTAGTAATTTTCCATGAGTTTGTCTAGCTTTCCTTTAGATCCATGTTTCAGCATTCCACATATCCTTTGGGAAGCAGTTTTACAGGTTGGTTCCCTGCTCATCTCCTTGCCCTTTTCAGAACTTATCCCAGTTCAGCCTTCTTCCACCTTGAGACAGATGACCAAAACTACACAGTCTTAAGGACATGTGCATTTACACAGCAGCACAAAGATACTCTCTGTTTTTTCTTTGTTTCTTCCCTAGTAATTCTTACCATTTTATTTGGGTTTTTTTGACTGCTACAGAGCATTACATTGATATTTTAATGAAACTTTAATGGAAATCATACTCCTGTGATGTACTGATCAGCCTCAAAAATTCAGGTGTAGACTTTGGACTCTCTTTCACCCTTTATGTGCATGTTATTTATCTATGTCATCTGCCATTTGTATTGTAGTCAGCATTGTAGTCCTTCTGTAATCCTTCATGGTGAACCCTTTCTATCAGGAATAATAACCAGTGTAATCAGCAAAACCTGCCACCTCACTGTTTATTCATTTTTCTATTTTTTTTCATGACCATGCTGAGTTGCACAGGTCTCTGTAGGACTCCATTCACAGCTCTTCCACTAGATAAACTGGCCATTAACTGAAAAATGGAAATGTCTGAAGTCCTAAAAAAAAGGCTATGGAAGAAAAAACCTGGAGTCTT
Organism: Actenoides hombroni; assembly: GCA_024336885.1. Taxonomy (NCBI): domain Eukaryota; kingdom Metazoa; phylum Chordata; class Aves; order Coraciiformes; family Alcedinidae; genus Actenoides; species Actenoides hombroni. Next base: position 4,420,456 of record WUAM01000323.1, read on the forward strand.
GCTCAAGTCCAGTTTAATTGTATCAGTAAGCTCATAGTAAACATGATTCAGTTAAGATCAATTTTTGTAATTCATACATTAAAACATCATTTAGAAAAGAAAAATCAGGGATAATGATCTTCAAGAAGGCCTTAAATCTTTCAGCTTAAGTGGCCATAAAGCACTGTACAAACTATACCTCATAAATTTTTCTACAAATTTAAAGCTATCATCCACTATTCATGAATATCTTTCACCATAGCTGAGGAAAGAAAAAAGTTAGTATCTTGTTCAGCTATAACAACAGATGTGAATTAAATTGCTCAGTCAGACAGAAGTCAATTCTCATAATTTACTCAGGTGACTGGTATCCAGAATTCATTAAGAATGTCCCTTGTTTTTTAATTATAAAGTGTTATGTACCACAGTAACTTAAAAGACTTTTAGAAATAACTGTTAAGGTCTCAATTTTAGGTATCCTGTGGAAGTACTGTATTCCTCCTTTACTCAACTACTTTTAACAAAAGCTCGGAAGATTTACCTTCTTAATTTTTAAACCATCCACTTCAGAGTCAGATGGTTGGTTTTCTTACTGTGAAGACCTAAGAAGAAATGACCTAATCTGACCCTTTAGCAGTTAATAATGTATGAGAAGATTATTACAAGGTATGAGAAATATTGGCTGGATATCGGGAAGCACTTCCTGACAGAGAGGGTGATCAGACATTGGAATGGACTGCCCAGGGAGGTGGTGGAGTCACCTGGATGTGTTTAAAGAAGGGCTGGATGTGGCACTTAGTGTCATGGTCTAGCCGATGTGGTGGGGTTGGGTCATAGGCTGGACTTGATGATCTCAGAGGTCTTTTCCAGACTCAGCGATTTTGTGATTACAGCCTGAGGTGGTATAATTAGTTCCAATATTCTCTTCAAGGTCCTTCTCTTGAACAAGAGAAAACTAAAAAGCTTGGGTCTCTTCAGTTTGAGGAGGCAGCAGATGTGACTGAAGTTTATAAAGTCATGAAGATGATGGTTAAGGTGAATGCAGAACCGTTATTCACCCAATCCTGCAATGCTAAAATGAGGGGCACTTGATAGGAGATTGGTGATCACAAGGAGTAGTGAACTTGTCAGCTTGCTGTGGAGACACACTAGTTAAAAGAGAGACCAGACTAACTTGTAGACAACAGGTCCATAAAAGGAGATTTCAAGGCTGAGGCAGGGATGACCCCTGTAACATCCCTAGCAAAACAACCGCAAATGTTGAGAAAGGATAAAGGGAAAGATACAGAAGTGGCCATGCTCACATGCATTTCTGAAATGACCTCTCCTATTGGCCCTGCTGGAGCTAGATGGACAACAGGTTTTTCTAGCATTGCATGTCTGTGTGGCACTGAACAGAGGCTGGAAATACTGGTGAAGGCTGATTACTGAAATGAAATGATCATATTCCTGTTCTCAGTGAAGACACAGGAAGATCCCATCTACTGGGACATTCACAGTGTAGGTAGGCTGTTAATTCCTTAGAATTATAATTCAGGATGTTAATAAGATCCAAATTAATTAAAAAAAATCAGGTAACTACTCTCATTCCTCCTGAAATACTTGCTTTGTGATTCTTTAAAAACATTTTGGAAAGATTCATGAGTGATTGTGGTTTACAAACCAAAACCAAGTGTGTACAGTTGTTGCAACACAAATATATGAACCTCTTACCTTCTGGGTAAATGTCTTTCAAAGGCACATCTCCAGGTGCTAAAATTCTGACTATTTGATTAGAAGGCAATAAAGTTACACAATTGGTTTGTTTTGCAGCTCCTTTTTTCCTCTGGGGTCCATAATATAATGGGTCAGAAGGAGAAGCACGTTGGCGACTCAGAGAGGAGTTTCTTTTCCAGCTGTACACTTCACTAGGAGACTGCAAGAGAGAAGGAGTCTACTGAACAAAACATTACTATTATTACAAATTACAATTTTTTTCATTACAAATATTTCTTGATAGATTCCTCTTCTTCCAAATTTCAAATCAAAGGTAGCTACCATGGTTGCCTCTCATGTTACCAAATGACAAGGAAAAGACTTGAATTTTTTTGTCATTAAAAGCTCCTACAGGAGTGAAAAACTACAGACCATCTACACGAGTTTTAGGAATTAAGACTCTTTGAAGATCTAAAGTTGAATCAAATTTTTGTTTGTTTTTCATGTTGAACCAGGAATAGAAAGCAGTGAAATAACCTAATCTGGAATCAAACTATGTAACAAACTGTTACTGTAATCTAAGTTTCCACTAATACAGATAAATGCAAGCAGATATTTCAGCAATGCATTCAAAGCTAGGTGTTAAGGCTGGGATTTGGCTCCAGGTTCAGAGACATAAATGTAGGTGTCCACATGTGAGCCAGGTACTTCATCTCCGACTATAAACAGTAGAGCCTAGAGAATAAATCATCTCATCTTGAAGCAGGTCATTTGGTCAGCTGAGCATTGCTACTATGAGTAAGAACTTAGATACCTTGTTCATACTAAACACCTACACCATTAACACTGAACTCTGAAGTTCTGTCCCACCACCCTCACATTCACCTTTACCACTCCTTTGACATTCACATGGACATTTAAAATCATGTATAAGGAAAGACAGGGCCTCGGTCTAAATCAGGGAGAGCAAAATGCTTCATCACCAGAGTTAGTACGAAGTATGTAGCATCTTTAGTACTACCTCTTCTAGGCTATCTCCCATTTCCATCAATAAACTCACATCTATTATAAATAATATGAAAATCTAGTATAATAAATCCACTAATATAAATGTAAAAAAAATAAAACTCAAAAGCTAATTGCAATGACAGGGAATGTCTTATTGATAAAACCATATTTTTGAATTATTTTGGATTTCACAGTTTTTTCTTCAATCTTCAATTTTGCTTTCCCAAAACTCATGTTTGTTAACAGTTAACTTCTCTAATTTGCCCCAATTTATTAAGCAAACATGACGTAGAATTATTTATTCTATAAGCACCACCCTTCTTACGTATCACTAGGTAGTAAATGTAAACAAATCCAAAGAAATAAATGTACCACTTTTATTTTCTCTGTGTTTACTTCCACGCCTTACAACAGACTTCATCATTACACTGTTAAGTTTCACTTTCCTTCCTGGTCCTTTTCTAGTTGTGTCACAGCAATGAGTACAACTACATGCAGCATTTACATTTAACTACATTACTAAATAGTGAAAGGGCTGTATAGTTTTGTTACCATTTTCTGTATCTTCTTTTTTCTTAAATCTAGAGTCATGCTGCATACAGCAAAAAGTTCACATTGAAAAGTCCAAAATGATACCGATATCCTTTTGGTCAGTGGTTTTACTTAATTCAAAATCTATAAAAACACATGATTTAGAAAATATTCCTCTAGCCAGCACCATTCACAACTTACCTACTATTAATTTTGTCTGGGCTAGATATTACGTTGTTCAATTTATTACTTCAACCTCCACTGAAATCCCTCTAGATTAGATGTACCCTACCAAATGGTGTGCACTACAGGTATTTGTCATTGACTGTCATCCCCTTCTTTTTCCATATCATTTGGTAAACAGGTACTTAACTGGTTACAGAATAAATGAGATCACATTACTTCATTGTATAATAATGCGGAGTATTTACCAAGAGATCTGGGAAACCAATAACAATAGTAGCATAATTATGTTCATCTGAGAAAATCCTGTTGGGGGAGGTGATCCTTTGTCCCACAGCTGCACTGAGGTTTTCTGAAGATAGCTGGTCACTTGAAACTGCATGTGGCACACACAGTTCTGATACTAAACAGGGAAATTAAACAAAATGAAAGCCATTAAATCCAGATGTGCGATAGGAAACAATATTAACTGTAAGAGTGCCAAGAACTGATCACTGCTAGTACTTTGAGCAGAGAAATCACGAAAAAGCACAAGATTTGATTATGCTGTAACACAGAAAAGAAGTCAGGAAATAATGTTATTTTTATAAAGTTAAGTACTTACAATCAGGAAATATTAGCTTTGTAGTTGCTTATACCACTTAATTTTGCACTCTGCTGTGCAAATGAGGCAGGAAGCCTATGGAATAGATCAGCATGTGATCTCATTGAAGATTGCAACATTGCAAATGCACAAAAAGGCAAAATGTAGGTTTGCACAGGTAAGTGTCAACGTGACATTTCTTGGTAGTTGTCTTGCTGTCTTTGCAATTTAAATAACATTATTTGTAACACACTTCTGGTGAATAATCACCTTTTTCTTTTTTTCTTTAAGCTAAGGAAAACTACACTTTATTCTGTGCAACAGTAACAGCCCTTTACCTTGCCTCAAATTATCAACACAGTCAGAGCCTGTTATCTTTAGTTCTGCAGCATACACTATTTCCACTTCAATGGGCAGACTTATCTCGTGTACCTGCCAGCGGGAGAAAATCTTTCCTCCCTCAAAGGATGAATGGGCTACTGGCTTGGGTCAGTGGCAAACCCACAATGGTCTACCTTTTTTTAGTTCTCCTGTCACAGGTTCTGCCTCAAAGAATGAGAACAGGCTGTAGATGCTACATTCGGGGTTTGCTGGATGATTTGGAAAAAAAAGCGGAGAGGGGATAGGATAACTTTTTAGATTGGAAGAGAAGAAATACAATAACAAAGGATAAAAATAGCACAAAAAGCATGCAGCAATAAACTGTTCACAAATACTTTGAGACTGGAAATTATAATAACATTTCTACTCATCTGAGGAATGATACTCCATAATGGTTTCTAAATAAGGTAGTAAGAGGAAGGAAATTACTATGCTCTGATGGAGCTTGATAAGTTGATAGAGTAAACTGTACTTGAGATAAAAAGGATCCTAGATATGTAAGCTGTGGTTAGAGTCCTTGGAATCCAATTTGTTTCTGTTTCTGTAAAATAAGCTGTATTTCTTATTTGACAATAACGTTTGCTTGTATCATGTTTATACTGTCTTAATCTCAGTCTTCATACTTCTGCTAGCCACGAGGACCAGGACAAAAGTACCAGGATCTCTCTTTAATAGCTATAAAGTGGTTTCCCTATTTTTATCCTCTTCTCTCTCCAAGACACACTGGAGACAGGTCAAAGCCTATAAACTGTTAGATGGTATCCATGTATACTTCCAGTGTTAATAAATCAGTTAGACTAAAGATTCTGTGCAACATGATAAAATGCTCAGGGTTGAAAATGTCATCAGATCTGAAGACAGGCAGATCTTACCAGGCAGAATGATGACTATTGGAGATACCTGCCTTCTTCTGTAGCTAAGACACATCTCAATGCTTAGCACTATCTGGGAATTTTACTGAACAAATCTCCCCTATCTTTTAATACAGGTGTGATGGCCTCACTGGTCTCCTGCACACTATCTGCAGAACTTTAGAAACTGTGACTTCTGTTCTAACAGCAGGTCTTTTGGATTTTTGTAAGTGTTAGGAAATGTCTTCCAGCTCATCTGAGAGTGTGTAACAGACTTGCAACAGCCTAAAAACTGGACTCATCAACATATTTAATTCCTTCTATTCCTATGTTCTAATTCCTTCCCAGTTGTCTTCTTTTCCATTCTGTATGCTTGCGTGTTTCCCAGAACTCCATGTCTGAGGGTCTTAAATGCTACAATGAAACAAAGATGCTTTATTCAAACAACCTGAAGTTTGAGCATGAAATGTGCCATGCTTTGTGAAAAGTTATTATTAACCGAACATGATAAAGGGAGGACAAAAAGAGAATCAGAGGTTACACAGACCTTTAAGGTATAAGAGCCTTGTTTGTGCAGCTGCAAACACAGAAATGATAAAAAAGAACTAAACCAGAACACGCCAAGCTTGCATTCGATACCTGTTGTTAAGCCAAATCCCATGTCAGCTGGCTCTTCACTCAATGCATACAGTTGGCAAACCTCACTGCCTTCTGCTTCCATATGGGCACGCTTGGTTAAAAGAAATTTCCTGTAAAGGATAGACATTTATAATAATTCCTGTCTAAGCTTGTAACTCTAAACAAGGACTTTCATCTTCTCTAACTGAAAATATTCTACATTTATATAAACAAGGTTATCAACACCCTTTGCTAAAACTAAATATGATTTGCAAAACATCTGAGAGATAGGAAGGGGTAAGCCAACAAGCGGCAGGTTTGTCTTCTGGTAACTATGCACTTTTTTGCTGTGCACTTACAACATGAAGACAGCAGAGTACTATTTCTTTCACATGACCATGAAAATAAAGGAAGCAGGCATCAACTTTACAGGATGTGGCTATATTTCCAAAGCTACGTCAACCAGTGTTCTCATTTTTAAAGATTAGTACCACCTCAGTAAAAACAGTATTAAAATGCACACAATCAAAACTAGTCTAGATTTTCAAAGGAATGAATTTAGTAAGGCATATCCTGTTCATATACTACTCTAAAAGCTTCATATACTACTCTAAAAGCCTACCTGCACTTTCACCACAGCAAATCTGCATCTTAAACACCAACTGATTAAGTCTAGCCAGTCTCACAAACTGAAAAAAAACAACTCTAAGAGAAAAACTGAACATAAACAAGACACAAACAAGAAGTAATGGTATCAAGAGAACTAGGCTTAACTTACTGATTTGTTTCATTTTCCACCAAGAGCCACCGGTCTTCAGCCACCAGGAAAACAGATTTCAGGTTGATCGGAAGTGAGATGGTATGAGTTTGACCTTCTAATACATCCAGTACAATAAGGCGGTTTCTGTAAATTGGAAGCCAAGAAAGGAATAATCAGATAGGGATGTACACCAGGAGATTTGCTATAAATCAATGGGATACAAGGATATAATTTACTCTCACCCTGCTTCTTTGTAGAACACCAGCCAGTTTTTGTGTGAAAACTCTCGGCACATTTTGTGGTTGCCCTGTATATAAATATGTCATGCAGCAATTAGTGTTTGTTGGATTTGTCCCATTGAGTTTCCTTGACTCCCCTGGAAGTGTAGTACATTTTTCCTTTATTTAGAATAATCCATGGCACTAATTACCTCTCAAAATGCTACCTAGCCTGCCTTGTCCCAAGTCATATAATTGCATCATAATTGAGTTCATTATTTTGGACATAATCCCTTGTAACAAAATGTTCTGTTATTCCCAGTTCTAGCTACAAAGAAGGATATTTTGAAGATACATATCCTCAGAAAATATAACTTATTTATATTTTTCATATCACTATCCCAGAACAATGCTATTTTACATGTAAGGCATTGAAACATAAATAAGAGTAAACAATTAAGTGCTTGGGCTGTAAAAAGAGGAAGATAAATAATCCTGGGGCAGTTTATCCAACACTGAGATTTGATTTTATGAAAAACTTAATATAACAGAAGCAGATGCTATTCCTCACCTTCTCTTCTTTGCTGCTCCACCAAGATGTTTTCTTAGGAGATTCTTGAGCATCTGGTAAGAGCAAAAGTCTGCGAAGGGCACCATTGTTTGTATCCAGCAACAACACAACATTGCTCTGTAAATGAAAAGTAGATCTGTGTACATCTCAAGCCCATTTAAGAGACTGAAGCAAATCTATCTGAAGCACTTTTGCAACTGTAGTAACCTAGGACATTTCAAAAAGATGATCTAGACTTTGCTGAAAAACGTAGGCCGAATCTTCTCGATTCTTTTCAAAGCCATGGAGATATTTAATTGTAGTGATTAAGTACGTGCAAAAAGGGCTGCAGTGATATCCCAGTTTTTCAATAATGTTTTATCTATACATCTCACATTCACTTCCACATAAGCTCTAGGAACTAGACTACATGTCTTACATGTCCAAGTTGTAGTTAGCTACAGGTGAGAGACATACCAGTTTTGTTCTCTCAAGTCACTAAAATAATTCTCTTTAGTTTTTATGTTTTTTTAGCATTCCTCTAGAGTACCCATTACTTGAGTTACAATGAAGGTGAACAACTGGTGAGAGAAGAAATGGCTTAGTATTCTTCCTCCAAGTTCATACTTCTGATAGTGTGGAGCCTATTAAGTATCCCAGTGCGTGACATTCCTTCTGGGAGATGCACACTCAGAAAGTTTACAGTGTCGGAGGTAGAACAGCTGTTGGAGGACAGCAGGATGACTCAAGAAGATGGAGATCAGAAGCAGACAGAATACTGAATACAGTCGTGCAACTGCTCTCCACATATCACATATGAAAACATGCTATGCTAAATTTTTTATTTATTCAGATTTCTTAGTTTACTACTCAATGCCCCAGGGTTCACACATGATGGCAAATGATGGGGACACTTTAAATATTTATTTGTACATAGTACTATCGCTGCTTCTAATGTATTTAACTAAGAATTCAAGAGAACAATCATTCAGGGACAACCTTAAGTGCATCAAATTAAATTTAAAAGGTACAAAAGAAGAAGTTAATTAAGACTTGAGTTGAAATTTTTGTTTGCCATTCAAGGAAATGTTAGGTTCTGCAAGGACATTAGGTTCTGCAAGGACTTACTAAAAGTAAACTGTCTACGTACAACATCTGCAATAACGCACGACAGACGTTAAGGGAGTAAAACATAAATTCCCACAAATTCTCCTAAATAAAAAAAGCACAAACAATCTGAGTCACATCAGTTTTTGGGTACGCTTCCTACTTTCACTAGGATTATTTTGGAGAATTAACTTTATTTAATAATGACAGTCATTTGACGCTAAATATGGTAAAGCATTTCAAATATTATCATGTCATTTGGAACATTTGGGAATCTCAGCTAGAGTTCAGTACTTCTAAAAAAAGTTGCTTATGTATTACAAACCAAAATTATAGAAATGTGGTTCAGGAGAAAAAAAAAGTAGGGCATTTGCTTTGGATTTTGGTTTTCTGCCACATTTTATTTATATAATTCTCAACAGCACTGCTGTACTGAAGCAATGCATTAGCCTTCCACGTGAGATAAAGAACACATACAAATCAATTACATTCTCCCACTTAGTGTTAAATTTATGAGAGCAGTTGGTAATATAAAAAGCCTCTCTACTCCACCCCTTTTGATGTTAATGGTTTCCTTCTGTGCTAAGTGACTGATGTATATTCTGTCTGTGTTTAAGAATAGATTTTTGCGTCACTTGCGAACACATCCAAGAGCAGCTTTGGCAACTCTTCAAGTGGGCTGGGAAAAGACGTTGGTGTGCAATTCCGCTGTGTTTGTTCTTGACTGGGAGAAAAGTAACCTTTGGGCGACCTCCTGACCCCCATGTCTGGAATTCCAAACTCTGGACAGATGCAATAACCAATCTTGTGAAGTGGTGTGCCTTTATTTTTAGTTACTGCAATGTTTCCCTTTCCTTTCTGCTGTTTTTATTTTAGCCAGCATTTTCCTCTTCGAAGTCCTTAAACCAAACAGGGTCGCGATTTCACTTTGCTGGGATGGGAAGTTGTTCCTTATGGCCTTGCAGACAGAGAGGAGAGCTAGGGGAAATAATACACTCTAATTCCAGAGTGGGATAGTGCAAATAATTCATTCTTATTTTTATATTCTTCTCCCCAAACTCACTCTCAGTTTTGTTCTCTTCTGCCCTCGATGCTCACACCCCAAGCAAGCAAGCTTGCGAACACAGACTCTTCTTAGCTTCAGATGAGGCCCATTCTTAGCTTGGCAGGACAAGCCTTCTGTACCTTTCCTTGCCTCCTGTCCCGTAAGCACCTTTTCTATTAGAGACACTCAAGAACTCCTTGAGTGACATACACGTAACAATCCTGATGCTGTAAATCTTAGGCACAGATACAGACATATCATATTGTTCATTAGGTTCACATGAAAAAAGTCTGTGCAGGAATTTATGGTTGGGGCTCAAACCTCCCTGCCTTCAGAGGTAGGGAGATGTATCCAAGTAGATTACTGATGTTCTAATTAAGGCAAGCAGTGCCTTTTAGATGATTTTTTAGACTTAATTGTACTAGAGATTTCAGTGAACGGAGAACAGTAAGCAGAGATATAAGTTCTGTGCTTATAGGAAAGGAAAGTCTTCACCTTTTCTACAGAAGGTGGCACACCTTTCTATAAGGTGTTCTTACAGAAAAGGAAAGTCTTATATAATATCCAGAAAAAGAAGATGATTTAATAATGTCAATTAGTTTAAGAAAATGCACTCTCCTGAAAACATACATCAGAATATTATGGGGACTAGAGATTTCAGCTGTTATTACCAGTATGCTGCAGGTACTTCCATATGCAGGTCCCTTCTCGTGTTCCAGGCTAGATCGCAAGATGTTTAAAAGTCTTCTAAAGGCTGTTTGCCACATTGTACATGAGTGAGCAAGGTGGATCTCTGTGTTAGCTTCTGTGCCACAGACTTCCTCACTATCTGAGAGCTTTGACAAAGAGCTCCAGCAGCACGTGGTACGGGGAAAAGCACTTCCCTCCCTCCCTACCCCACTTCCTGACCAAGAAAGATAAAAGCAGAGTTAAAGAATTCAGGCAGGACACTGCCTGGGCAAAGCTTGTTGTGTTCCCTGAAGTAGACTGTAGGATACTCTGTCTGTCCAGTTGTAGCCTTTCAATAGAGCAAAGTCCTTGTGAAGAAAATCAGAAGTGTGCTGTTAATTTATATGCAAATCAATTCTCCATGTCCATTTTCCTCCTATAATCCAATATAAAATCATGTACAAAGTTATTAAAATTCTTTTCAATCTCTATTTGATCTCCTTCCGAGAGGGAAGCAATGGGTGTAGAAAGAAAAATAAAAGTGAAATAGGTGGGTATGAAGTTTTATAGGAAATAGGGGTATGCCCTGAAGTACTCATGGGAAGGGCAGGGCAGAGGAATTGCTGCTTTGAAAAGATGAATCCAACTCCCATCTTATGAGGAAATAACTTGAGATTTCTGAAGAGTCTTTTCAAAGTCTATCAGCTTAAATTTGAACAAAAAGATACAGCCAAATCAGGCTGTGCTCAGCAAGACCAATGGCCACTGCGAGGAATAGAATAATCTACTTTTTCTTCCAAGAAGATATAAAAGTGACTTAAAAGCAGATAAATCTCTGATTTGTGCTATTAAGTTAAATCCCCAAGGAGTTTAGTTTTAGTAAAATTTTATTTGAAAAGACAGGAAGGAATGGTGATTTTTCATTTTCTTTCACTGGAGGGCTCCATTGAATCCAGATGGATGTCATCTGGGAAATAAATCACACAAGCTCATTTGAAGAGTCACAATATCATAATCTCATACCTTCCAATAAGGTTGTCATTTATTTAAAATTGTTCTTTTTATAACTTTGTCAGAAACATTAATCTCCAAAGACCTTTATTAAAACAAAAAATTGGGAAAAACCTTAATAAATGGATTATATTATTTATGAAATAGAAGCTGTCAAGTGGACTTTTTTATTTAATAAATGAAACTTCTTATTTCTACAAATATTGTTAATATTTTAGGTCTTTTTGCAAGTACATGTAGACAAACCTCTAATGCATCACATACATCATTTACATTACTTGTTTTTCTTAAAGATCTGTTTGATGCTCCCTAAACAGAAATTGTAAACCCTTGGAGCCTTGCCCAAATACAGATGTGCTACTAATCTACTTTTCTTAACGCGTGAATGCTGCAAATTCTGAGCTTACAGCTGCCAGTGAACTTAGCAGACCTGAAGGTAGGCATCTTGACTACATGTCAAGGCTCCTTGTGTAGCCAGGGGAAAGAGAGAGGGACCTCCAGAAGGCAATTCACCATGCTCTACCTTTCTACCTTTGTGGGAATGAGTTGCTCTTGCAGATTCCCTTTAAAGCCCCAAGGGATACAGAAGGTACTTGCATGATTAGCTTAGGCTATATGCTTACCTGCTAACATCAATAATAATGTATTTAGTTTCATATACAGCAATAGCCACCTCATTCTATAGGTGCATAAAAAAAGCACGTGATTTTTCCATGGCTCCACTGCAGGAAAATTTAGGAATAAAGACTAACCTCTGAGTAGAAAAATTAAACTACTTGAGAATCTCCCTTTCATTCAGTGGGAATCAGAAATGCAGAGATTCTACCACATAAGCCCTAAAATAAGGAAGGATAGCAGTGGCTGTGAAGGCTACAACAGCAGCACTCGTCTGACCTGGGCTTTGCTGCCTCATTTGAAAATCAATCCCAAATAAATTACTAATGTAGTTCATGGATATGGACATGCAATCCACAAGAGGGAAAAAACCAACAACAACAACAAAAAAAACCCAAAACCCTCACAATTTTCTCTGTGCAAGATGTTTACTTAAGTTCCTCAAGAAGCCTAAAATTACTTTTGACCAGTGTCCTGAGTAGACAACAACTTTTTGCAACCAACTCTGTAGATTAATGAAACATATTTTTGCACTCAATAAGTAAAGTTTATCTTAACACTATGTAAAAGTCCCTAAGATAATGCAAAGTGTTCAGAATATTGTAATTCCCTATTATTTTCTAGCACTGTAAACCAGTCTTTTTTTCAGACAGGACTTGTTCACTTATAATACTTGCTAAGAAAGACTGAAACTGGCAATATTTAGGCTTTGCCAGAGAAAAAACATAAGGTTAGAACTCAACTGAACTCATCTGGAAAGGAGGACTGAGCTACAGTAGCCTTTCCACAGAATAAACTGTATTTCAAAGTTTAATTCATACTGTCACTGAAAAGTATATTCCACAAGGACACAGTTAATTACCTAAAGCTTCATGGATGAGCCACTGATAAAAACTTCATTGCTGAGACCAAATGCTACTGTGATTTCATTAAAAACAAAATGAACAGGACCATTGTTTTCATGATAGGAAATTTCAGAGCCTTGGAAAGTAAAGAAAATTGCTGGGCTTTGTATTAAAAAGCATGAGACATTCTAAGTATTCTTAGACATGAGATAGACTGCCTTCTGTTTTACAGTGTTTTGCATTGACTTTGCCAAAAAAGGCCAAGGATGTTCAGAACAAAACAAATGTGTTATGTGTATCTCAAAATAGCCCAAACGTCAATAGCTGTTCAAGACAACCGCACAGGCAATCACCACAAGCAGGTAACTTCAGAATCATAGTTTTTCAAGTTGGCATTGGAAAGTGCCCAAAGCAAAGCTAAAGAAGGCATAGGCAGTTCTCCTACAGATGGAAGAACTGTGCTTCACATAAGGCATCGAGCTTAACTGTAGGTTTTGAGACCAGAAAGTGGCATCAACACTTGACAAACGTTCCTGGAACAACAGCATCACAGAGACTCTGGTTATGAAATGACTGAAAACTACTTAATACCCCAAGTCAATGTAGGAAAGGTTCTTCTAGAGTGGAGTCTCTCACCTACTGAAAGATGGGCAGAAGAAATTCAGAACCACAAAATGAAAAGGAAAACCCAACCAACAATTACCAGATTAAATGCCCATGTCAAACCACTTACTTATTATGTAGGTAACATAAAAAAACTATTATTAATATTAAAAAATGAATAGCAGCAGCACTGTATCAACTGTTGTCACTTCCCACTCCTGCGTAAATAAGTTTTGAACTGGAAATGTTCCAATTAGTTCACTGACAGTAATGAAAAGTGGAAAGTATGTGGAAAGTATGCAATACTTGACTTTAAAAAAAAGGATTCAAGGCAAACCAACGCTGAAGTCGTCAGTGGTTCTAAATTTGCATTGCTGATACACTAGATGTCAAGGTTTACATAATCTTCTTTCTAGTCTCAGTACTTTGTACGTTCAGAATGAGAAATATCAGGATTCACAAAACAAATAAAAAATAATGTCACAAAGCAAAGACAAGCAACTTTTTACTTTGTGAATCAGCAAATGTCTCTTTCATATACTATTTGAAAAGTTAGAATCAGACAAGATCAAAGCAGAACTTAAGTTCACAGCATAAACCAGCTTACTTTGTACTTTGCAAACATTGCTGCTTGACCAAGACTCTCGAACTAAACACACTATCTCTCTCCCATGAAGGCCAATCTCCTTCTATCAGTAAGAGAAGTAAGATAAGCAGGTAGAACTCAGCTTCATGAACGCAAAAGGACATTGTCCAGCTAAAAAGTGCAAGATTAAAATCCCCACATAAAAACTAAAGGTGAAGGCAACTACCATGCTTCAAGGTTGGTGAAAAAAGGAACATTTAGAAACGGGTAGGCTTCTCCAGACTATTTCCATCTATAGACATAGACTCCTCAGCAGTCCTACCCTTATGATAGTGCTTTGCTCATCACTAAACATGTAGTTGTATTTTAATTTTTTTTACCTCCTCTTCATGTAGAACCACTTGACCTTTGAGTGGATTTCCTAGGGGTGCCACAGTCACAAAAGGTTGCCAGACACTTCCAACTGTTCTTGGGAAAAGGTCATAAAGATCCACAAAGTATCCACTCTGACTAGAAACATTCATGAAGTACAAGGAAACAGGATTGCATGTAGTAACATAAAGAACATTTTCGGATTCCTCTTCTGAAATAAGAAAATAAAATTAATGAAAGGCTACTGACATCATGCATTGATCTTCTGAAATATATATGTCATAAACTCAGCAGATGAAATAGCAAAATGTACAGAAAAATTACCACTGTGGACTCAGTGAAATAGAGAAACGGTCTCTTGACAGCAACTAAATCTTAACAGGCAGAATCTTGCCACAACACTATTAATTCTTTAAACAAGCAGTCCAAGGCACATTTGTGTAAACATGACTGCAGTGCCTGCCAGCTGCTAGTATACACAAAATCTGACCAGATGTTTTTGTTTGTTTATAATCTTGGTTCTCCCTCCTTCTCGATCCCATCTTCCCTTTCGATTTATGTATTTAATAACTAAACATGGGAGAATGCAAACTTCATATGAAACTTTTCACATGCAGTACCTTCCTAACTGACTTCAGACAATTCTTGAAATAAATACAAAACCACCTATTTCTATTTCACTGTCACAGAATCACAGAAACATTGTTGAAAATGATCTCTTAGACCAAGTCCAACCGTCTACCCAACATTATCATCATAAAAGTTTGTTAATGTTTTGAAACTAAGGATACAAGCAGAAAAGGCACCATTCCAGTTTGATCATTAGCAATTTGTTTATAATACACGAGAAAGTTTAGACATGTTAAATGATGAACCCTAAAAACATTTACAAGTATTCCCAATGACACACAATTCACTTTGGGACCTAAGTAGTACAGGTAAGTAAGGCAGGCGTGACCCAGTGAGAAAGAATTTTCATCAGTATAAGCACAGGGGAAAAATGCACCGCATCCTGCAAGTTAAGATTTGCATTAAAACTGAATTGAGAGAGGAAGACTCAAGGAATCATTTTTGTCAAGTAATACGATGTTGAATATACAACCTAAGCAGACTCGCAATTTTGTGGCCGTGTTCTACTTTAATTACATATCCTTCTCTTAGTTTGAGAAAGATGCATATCCTTACAAAGACCACAATGACTCAATGAAATTATGTGCCCACTTTCAGTGGCTGATTATTTGTGTGTTCCACGTACATCTAAAAAAAAGTGGGAAAAGATAAATTATTATTCCTGTACTCCGTTCCCATATGCCACATTCTCCACTCCAATATTCTAATTCCCCTATTCTTATTCCTAGGCTCCATTGCAAACATACCTAGAAACACACACCACTTTAAATGCACTGAAGTGTTGTTATTACACTTAGAATTCCTCATATTGCCCCTCTTTTATGTTGCCACTGGCTAAAGCACTTACGAAGTCAACAGCCCAGTCTTCCCTTATCTCCAGGATATTTCATGTACTTACAATATTGGGGATCATTACAAAAGTTGTTAGCTTTTCTTACCGCACCTTTTGTTACTGTGACATCGCAAATTAAGTTAATTTCACTCAAGGGCAATGTCCAATATGCAAGTTGTTCTGTGAAACTGAGGGACCTGGCTTCATGTCGTTCCAGTGGAAATCCTTGAGCATTTAAGTACACAGGGCCCTAAAAAAAATGGTAACAATGAAGGCTTGCCAAAATATTCCACTCAATGAAAACCTAGAATTAGAATCATAGATTTGTCAGGGTTGGAAGGGACCTTAAAGATCATCTAGTTCCAACCCCCCTGACACCTAGAAGACTTCTCCAAGACTTTTAATACTATTAGCAACAGAAACAGACCAATTACTTAATAAATAAAAGGGAAAAGGAAATTCTCTTCTGCAAGCTCCCTGTATGTCCATACTGCCATTTTCTTTACAGTATAGAAGGCATCATGCCTTTCGCCTTTAGTCTTTTATTGGTTTGAAACTTTTTATTGCTCAGTGGCCTGAAGGAGGTATCTACTGAAAAAACACACAGTCCATACAAGGAAAAAATCAGAATGTTTTTGTTTCAGAGAAGTTCAGTGGCAATTTCTCATTATATGAAATGTAAATCTTACTCTGACATGGACATTTCAGGTTTTTCCTTATTCACTCGAGTAATTATTAGTGAAGTTAAGCCAAGAAATCAAAGCTGAAAAGGACTTAGAAGCTTTGGATGCAGGTCAAGTTGTACCAAAGGTTCAGACTCAAACTTAGCAGTGCCAAAGACCCATAATAATTTGGCTGCATGCAAAACAGAATCAGAAAACAGCTTTCTTTTCAGTCTCTGATCTTATAAAAAAAATTGAGATCTGGGACCTGAAACTGGCCACCTTCAAGCATTCAAAACAGATAAAAAGTTCCTTCAAATATGATATTTTCAATATCCTTGTAAAAATATCTTTTCAAGAACTTTTCACCAAACTTACTGATTTTTAAACACATCTTACATTGTGAGGGCTAGGTATATGAAAATGTTCATTTTTCTAGTCAGTATAAAAGAATCCAAGAACAGGTAACAAGGGCGATGCTTTGTAAATACTGCTTTTCCTGAAGAAATTAAAGACATTTTAGATCTTGGCACCCCAATACATCAAAATAGTGTTACATGAATTACAAAAAAAAAAAAAAAAAGAAAAAAGACAAACCTTTATGTCTATTTTTTGAGTTTCTGTTGGACACAGCAGTTTCTGTCGTGCATCCCCTGGCTGATTGACTTTCCAGTAGCCCATAAATTTATGATCTGGTAATGGCAGTCTGTCAAACAATGTAGGAACAAACACATTTTTACAGTCGTTAACCAGAAATTGATACGGAATAAATAATTTTAAGTGACTGCACTTTTCCAATGAGACATATGTGAAGATTCTCTTGTAGAGAATCTTCCTCACTAACGTATTTAATTTATGTTTTAAATAATAAAAATTTTAGCTTCCTGGAATACTGATACAGTCACAGCCTAAACAAACATCATAAAAGACGCAGCAATTTAAATAATATGTCCTCAAAAGGAAAACTTTTCGGGTCTGAATTATTTATTTAATAAAATATATCCAAACCGTCTCTGGCTTTGCTTTATTCAGATCAGGCAGGGTATGACAGTACCACTTAAAGCAACTCCTGTCAATAGCACACTCATCTAAAAAAACCCAGCAGAATAAGCACAGTAAACACTATGGCAAGTTAAGCACACAATAAAGGTTCAATTAATTATTTCCATGTATTTCGGCACTGCTCACATGAGCAAAGGCAAAGGAATACAGATGCAAGTATCTCACTGCCTTCTGGACAGTACTGTCTACAAAAAGGACAGGGACATCTTCAAAAGCCTCAGTTGATTCTCTTGGTCTAATTTCTTCATTCGGTACCTTTTATTTATTGAAGAAATATATGGGCCATGGCAAAGCTCATTTATGTAGGAAAAGAAAATGCCGACATATGACACAATAGCTTGACAGCAAAACAGGGACAACAAAATTATTATTTCTTTCCTCTGAATTGATTTGCAACCATGGGAAGCAAATTATTAATTGGCATGAATACCTTCAAGCTAATGAACTCATGACTTTTGGTTTCTTTTATTTGGGATCAGTTGCTTCTCAAAAGATCTCCTATCAAAACTATATTCTGCGTTACATGCTGTTGCACATTATTGTACAGCTACAGGACTTGGCAAGAGAACAGAAGACATTCCTTCTCCCAGTTTCTATAAATATCTACAAAGTCTATTTTAAGGAAGTTCTCTTAGACTGTTTGTTAGAAGTCTGTACGTGGTCTCTTCTGTCTGATGATGCTCGTTCCTACTGTTACAATTGTTTCCCCTCTCCCCAGCAACCAACCTAGTCCCTCCACGTATTAGAGGTTTGCTTCATTTCTTTTTGATATTCTTTTCAGAATAAGGGATCAAAAAAATGCAGTTGGACTACATACGAATCTTGACAAATTTTAATTTTACTTTTTCCCCCCCCCCCCCCACTGAGAACTTAAAGGAAAATTCAGGGAATGAAAACTAATATCCTCTAATCTTTGCAAATCATGCAGGAAAGTTGCATTAACATTTTTTACTGCTATGTTGACACCAAATCTCAAGGCAGACAGTCACTCGGCCTCCACTCCCATTCTGCATTTGGACC
Source organism: Actenoides hombroni (assembly GCA_024336885.1). Classification (NCBI taxonomy): domain Eukaryota; kingdom Metazoa; phylum Chordata; class Aves; order Coraciiformes; family Alcedinidae; genus Actenoides; species Actenoides hombroni. The sequence continues at coordinate 4,438,872 of WUAM01000323.1, forward strand.
ATCTACCAAGGCAGTCAGAGAGCCAGAGACACTTTTGCAAACAGAAAATGGTTTGGATGCTATAGATTGTCGGTGCTTTTTGATAAATGTCCAGCTGCCAACAACATGCCATTGGGGAATGCAATGAGGAAAGAGTATCTCATGAATTCCCTCTCTTAGCCAAAGAACCAGTAGAGTCTTCATTGTCTATCTGTTGCCTAGTTAAGGTTATCAATAGATGCCAAAGTTTGAAGACTGATTTATTTTGCATTCTTCCTCACTTCAGTTTGTATTTGTTCATTCTTTACACCCAGCTAGTCTAACCAAATTCTTCCCAAATTAAGAAGAGAATTAAAACAGACTAGAAAAAACAAAACAAAACAAAACAAAGTTCAATATATTGTAGATTACAACATTCAACGCCACAAGGAAAAACATTCAGGATGCACTATTTCAACAGATACACAATTCTTAGATATATTTATTCATGCAGTCAGAAAACGGGCAAACAGACAAGTCACTAAACTAAGTGTCAGTTTATCCATGAATGGGAATTTTACTTCAGGCTTCCATTTGTGTTTCAAATGATTTGCTGGCAAAATGTTGGTTATGTCTTGAGACAAAACTGTCCTGTGTACAAAAAGAAACCAGAGACTTTTTTTTTTTTTTTTTGCTAAGATGACTCTGAGTAGCATAGTCTCTGATGTGTCTATAATCAGCAATAACTGTTTCCTGTAAGCTTAGTGCAACATCATCGACTTCCAGAAGGATTTGGACTTTGGTTTTAATTCCTTACACATTACTACTATGGACGACATCCTAGAAATCAATGGGTTCACTAATAATCATGAATACTTAGTAAATTTTAAAACAAAACATATGTTAACAACCAGCTCTAACCAAACACCCTGCTTAATATAGCAACAGAATTAAAGATTGCATTCCCAAAGAAACAAAACATTTCCATTCTGGTTCAGCTTTCTGGAGATTTGTTTTGCTAACAGTTCCTCTCTTCCCTCGGGAAAACTGATTTCTCCTTTCTCCTAGATTGTTGAAGTTTTGTTCTCTTCCCTGTTTCTGAAGATTTAGTTTCTCTGAGGTAGCAGACCAAGTTATCAAGAACAGCAAAGAGAAGGGAAAAGTAGGTAAGAATTTAAGAATAAAACAGAAAGCAGAATTCATAATACAGAGTTCTTTGTCAAGAGTAATAGGGATCTTACTCTTCCAGAGGCTGACCATTCCTTTTTACTCCATCTCACAGCTTTCTCATATAAATCTGGCCTAAGAAAGACATCCTGGTTTCCTGCAAGATCACCACTGTCCATGAAACAGTTATATAAGGAGAGATTTTGTTTAGAAAAGGTGATTGCACAGGACCTACAGTTGATGGGGCAATTCTACAAAAAAATTACTATTCAGACTGATTTTCTCCACCCACAGCAGTCTGAGGTGAGACAAACTGTCAAAAGATGATTCCCTAGTGGCTTCTGCAGCTGGAAAACATTTCAAAGTGACACCTACAGAACACAATTCCTTTTCATTTGTATCTTTTTGATTTTAGAAAATGAGTTCATTTTAGGCTACTTAAAAATCAACAAGCCAATCACCAAACAATTGTTTATGAAGTTACTTATTTCCCTTTCTGAGAACATACTGGAAAATGGCTATGAATCTTTTAAGACTGAAGTCCCACTGAATGCAAAATCTGTAAGTCAGCTGTTGCACTGATAGAGCTGTGGACATGAACTATGACAGCCAACAAAGCTGCTTAATACATGACCTTGTGAACCAGCTCAGTGCTGGCACAGAATATGTTATTGAAGGACTTCAGTAGGAAGCCTCTGCTCTGTCTCACTGAATAGACTTCTATCCCACCTAACTTTTTTGGACTTAAGTAAGATACAGAACTAGGAAAATTCCTTACCAACTGGATCTCTCTATTTTATTTAAACACCTTTTGACTAAAAATATAAGCAGTAGACATACAGAACAGTCTTATGTCTCCTGTTCCTTGAGAGCGAACTGGTGATGCCCCACGCCCCCCTCCCTCCACCCCTGCAATGCACAGGATGGGCAAGAGACACATATGGTATGAGACAGGTCCAACAATTAACTATGAATTACCGGTGGAAAAAAAATAACCATTGGGGATAAATGACAGAATTAAGAGCTGAATGCTGTTTTACCTAGAAATTGCAGATGGTCTGTGCACCAAAATGGCAGATGAACATGAGTTCAGCCAAATGTGACATAACAAATGTCAATGAGAAAAATAAAGTGTAATTACACATAAAGAAAGAGAATGAGCTAGCACAATGAGTAATCCGTTCTACCCACTATGTCTTGGCAAAGCATCACAGACAAGCCTTCTGTTTTACACACATTACTGACAAAAATTATAAACTATTGAACAGGCAATAGCAGGAGATACAGACAATACCATGATGTTATAGCCTGACAATACTGAACATGTCAGTGCCTTGAAAACGGTCATCGTATTTGGGGGAAAAAAAACCTGAAGGAAACAAAAAGCCCAAGTAAAGCATTACTTTATGGGTCTAATATATGATAGTAATTGGGAAACAAATGAATCAGCATGTACAAATAATTTCTCTCTTGAAAAATAACTACTGCAAAAATTATTTTGTAAATGGTCATTAGTCATCACCTAATCTTTCCTTCCAAGATTAGGTATCTTAATTCTAGGGCCGAAGCTAAAATTCCCATAAGGGTCACTGGTACCCTGTGTTAATTTTCCCCTGTAATTTCAGCTAGATACAACTCTCAGAGTTCCTTCTCTTGAGACCTTCCTTCTATTGTAGTGTGTTGCTTGTGTGTCTCATGTTTTTGTTCCTATGTTTACAGAAGCTATGTTTCTGCAGCAATTAATTTTGATTTATTCAAGTTTTCTTTTAGATTAAGTAATAGCTGACAGATAAGACTTCTCCAAAAGCCATTAAAATAAAATAAAGGTTCACAAATTATTTGAGACAATACACACCAGAGAGTACCTGTAAAAAGGAGTCATCATTTCAGTATAACTGTTTTCCTGTCCCTAGAATTTCCTGGAAATGCTTCTGTATCACAAAACTTCTTAATTGTATAGGATTTGTATTTTGATCAATAACAATGATTTTGCTGCAGGTGTGACTAACATTCTCAGGCAGAATAGGTTTGGATGATGATCCTTGTTTTCACCTTACTTAATAGGACCACTGAGAATTTATTATGCTAGTTAGCAAGTCTTAAAAATCTTGCAAATTAAGACTGCAGCACAGAAGTGAACCTCTGTGGGGCTATGCTGTTGTCACTAGGACACTGTAGGTATCACACGTAGCAAAACTTCAGATCTGCCAACTTGTGAGAGGTTATGAGCAGGTAGGAAAACAAGGGATTGAAAATGATCTTGACAAGTCAGAAAAATAACCTGAAAAAAATACAGTATAGTAAGAAAAGCAAAAGCACAAAGGAAGGTGATTATATAAAGTGAAGATGGGTTAAGCATTACACAGGGTTCTGTAGAAAGGATGTGGAGGTTCATGTTTAGAAAACTAGACAGGAGTTAAACACTGTGAGAAATGCAACCATAACTGGGGTTTTTAAAAGGGACTGTGTCATGAAATACATCTCTATTCTATCCTCTCATGCTACTCTACTCAGCTCTAGTAGAAACTAACCTGCCCTGTTTCATACACAGTGCTTAAAGATGGACATGAATCAAGTGGAGAGAGGGAGCATAAAAGAAAAACAAAAACAACCAGAGGTGTTAAAGAAGGGGGAAGATTGAGATAACTGGATGTGTTAGTCTAGACTTTCTAATGGCAAGGATATTTAGAAAAAAGTATGAGTTGCTTGGGAGGTTACAGAACTTTATCTCTGAAGGTTTTCAGGTATGAATCATGACCAAAAAAATCATATAAGAATGTTTTAGATTCACTTGCATCTTTTCTGAAGGAAGTGGGATGGACTAGATTAGCACCATTATCTTACCCTCAGATTCCTTGAAAACAGTATAGAGGTCAGTACTCTAATTCTAAACATGCAGCAGCTTTGGGAGGTACCTTTTCTGCAGTGGTCCAAACACCATACCCAATTACCTTAACATGTCCATCACGGAAGCTTGCAATATGGGCTGGAACAGATTTGGAGAGATCATCTAAATGTTCTTTTACCACAAGGCACAATTTATTGTGCCTAAACCATTCCTGAAAGATGTGTCTGTAATTCACAGTGATCCACATGTGGCGTACAAGCTCTACAGGATTAAATATCATGACCAACAGCAAGGCTGTCTTCGAATGGAGCAGTAGGATAACCTGAAATGCCGGCTGTGGTGGATGCAAGTGAGATACTGAGACTAAGACTGATGGGTTATCAGAACCAAGTGGTCAGCCTAGTTCCAGTCTTTCATGCTGAGATCTAAGAAAAAGCTGCTTTTATCAACTCTGTGTGAGCTACTCCTGTAGTTTCTCCTCCTCTTGGCCTCCAGTGTACAGAGTATGTGCTTATACCAGTCAAGTGAAGTTTTTGATGAGCATGAGCATCTTGTGGGGGTCTTGTGAACCTGTCGTGATTAGTGTAACCTCAGTGATGGATTTGAAATGATCAGGTAATTATCCTTAATTCAATATGATCAGATCTTTTTTCTTTCTCCCTTCTAGACTGAATAGTCCCCAATTACTGCAGTCTTTCTTGTATGTTTCCTAAATCTCTGATGTAAACCCATATCTAATACTTCTAAAAATAACATAAAAATTTAAATTTCTTAAAACCTATGTCAAGCACCATAATTCTTTAAAACAGAAATTACCAAGTGACTTTTATCAAAGAAACTATGGCAAGACTTTCAAGTGTGTACTCTCAATATATATTTATATATTTGCATATATCCACAAAGCTTCCTTCATGAAAGGGAAATATTTGTTTCTCCATAAATAAATTATGTTGTTAGAGTTAAAGCCAGAGTAAGTTTTCTAATTGTTTTTCAATATGAACAACTTAAGCCTGTTATCTGTGAATTGAAGAATGAATTAATTCTCTTTCATGATCTAGTTTATTCTTAAAAAAAAAAAGAAAAAAAAGCTATTTTGCTTCTAGTCTCTGAAGAAATGTGTAATATGTCAACTGGTAATTAAAGAATAACAGTGATATACAGACACAGACAGAAGTGGTTCTTAGAGCTTACATGCATTGTCCTATTGTGCGGGAGTACTTTTGTAGAGTCTTTTGTGAGTATCAAAGACAAAACCCCACTACTACTGAGGACAACTTTGGTTTTTTTGCTACCCATTTAAGTAATAAATAACAGGACAGAAATATGTTGCAACGGAATTAAAAACACAGGAGAAGAAACAAGTATTTCCCTTTATTAATATGTATCTCTTTACCATACAAACTATCAGTATGTACATGGACATTCAAGATTAAATATTAGTAATAAGCAAATACTCTATCATAAAGCAATTTATATTGTAATTTATTTGGAGGAATATCAATTTGAACCAGAGGAGGATTTACTTCAAGTATTCCAGGTTGGTTTTAAATCAGTTAGCAGCAAGATAACACACTATAAAAAAAAAAGTGATCATGAGACACCTGTCTTCTTAATATATATCTTATGTTATTCTTACTCCTTGGCCAGCTGTACATTGGTTGGTTTTGCTCCAATAGGTATCCCGTATTTGTGCAAAATGTCGATTAGAATTTCACGCATTTCATTGTTGTAGGAGTCAAAGTCAAATACATTTCGAACAACATTTGCCAGTCCTTCAGCTGGAAATTTCTGTGAAAAAACAAAGACAAATTATCACAAATGTTTTGTCCTGTACTTTTAATCAAACATCAGAAGTTTAATACTTTCCCAACCTAAGAGATATATCTAATCTCTGAAATAAAACGTTTGTGACACAAACAATAAAATTAGCTAGTTACTGTGGTAGAAAGGAATACCAATGCTAGAAGAAATAAGCTTGCACAAAACTTTTTTTAATCCATGGTGTGCATGCCACAGAATATTTCAGTACCAGTACTCGTACAAAAGCATGCTCAAATATGTTCTGCTTTTTTTCCTCTATATGAGGAACCTATTAGGAGTTCTACATTATTACAGCTTAGCCAAATACAAGTTATTGTAGCATAATATAAAGTTTTTCTACAGCTTGTGCCCTCCTGGTTACAATGTCCATTCCTTAGTGAAATGAGACAGGTTTTAAAATTAAAATTTCTCCAGACAGCTATTCTAAATAAAAAACGTGTAAACATTTCACATGCATCATAAATGCAACATGTTTGTGACAACATTTACTAGTGAAAGTACTAGCTTCTACAATGTAAATTGCAGCTTGGAAAAAAAGTCAACACTCTATTGCAAAAAAATCAATCAATAAATAAAAATAAATGCACCCAGACTTATTACAGTTAAGTTTATAAACACGTAAAGCTACTTAGTGTGCAGGACCCTACCTCAATCTGTTTTCAAGTGTGTCTTCTTTTTCACAACAAGAATAAAACATGTCCCAAACTGTACATACTCTATATAGCTGAACTTCTTCATTCAGTAATTATTTTAAAACATTTATGATAATGAATACTGAATTTTCTGTATTTTTTTCTTCTCGCTGCAAAGCACAACCAACAAACAAACTGGCACCAAGCTCTCTTGTTCACTCATGACCTACTCCTTTACCTGCCCTGAAGTAGATACTGCAGAAACCTTGGTCAAGTACTACAAATATTATATGTTTTTCACCAGTAGTCTCCAGGTACGTGCACAGTTTTCTGAATCAATGCATAACTTCTGACACCAATAGTCTTCTCCTCAGTGAACTGCCTCAATAGTTCCATGCCTCTTGTATCAGTAGGACATCATAAAAAATTTATTCCCTCAGCTCCAACTGATCGCTGCTGTCAATAAAACCTGCTCTGAATACAAGCCACTTATCAAAAGGCCCTCTACTTCAGTTATTAAAAAAAAATATGTATATATATAAATCACAACTTTCTTGTTTCAATCTGAGCAAATCCAACAACTTTTTAATAACTGCCTGGACAACTGCTTATTGAAGAAAGGCAATGCCAGTTCACTTGAAGGGAAAAAAAAAAAAAGAAAAAAGTTGAATGTTTGAGTTGAACATTTGAAAAAAAAATTCATTTTGTTTCTATTGATTTTTAAAACCAGATTACTGGAGAAAATATTGATCTCTCATCAGTCTGTCTGGTTCTCACTCATTGAATCTTCCCCTTACAAGTAACATCTCTGTGTGTATCTTTGAGTATTTTCATGGTTTAAATTCTTGGCTATTCCTTAAAATAGTAACATGGGATTTGATTTTAACAAATTTTTAGTTATATATATATATCTTATGTTTATATGATACAGAGTTGTGACAGAATTCAGCTTGGTGAAATATCCATATTTTTATGCACCTTTCCATGACTACATGTACTGCTATAGTCTGCTTAAAAGCTATCAGCAAAATAGCAGTTTCCTAGTTCAAATACAGAGTCTTAATTAAAATATGCTATACACTTTGAGGTCTACTGTACATCTACCACAAGCCTGGAAGAAAAAAAAAAAAAAGTGATGAATTATGTCCTATCCAGACTGTAAAGAGTTCAATTTTTTCTTTCAGACTTCTACCTTGTGTTCTCACTACCACTCACTTTGCTACACATTCCATCCTGTCAGCATCCTCCCAAAGGCCCAACCTGTCCTCCCTGGCTGATAATTCCTCCATGCCGTTGGCTTCCCGCTTTGTCCCCGATGCCTTTTCACTCAATGCTGCCAGCTCTCTCTATGCGTTCTCATTTGTCCTGTCATCAGGGCAAGAAGCACCATGTCTCTGGCTCATCCTGAGTGACAGGCATACCAACTGATTAACCAGTGCTTGTGTCTTTAGCGGCCATCGCCTACTGCCAAGCAAAACGGCTTACTTCTCCCCTTGCCTTTTCATTCACAGGGACACTAATGTCAATCCGCTCCTCTCTGTCACATAGCTGCTGATTTTGATTAAACCAGCAGAAGCCTAATTATCTTTGAAAACTGGTACCTGAGATTCACTGTGGTTGGCCAAAAAGGTAAAAGGTTATTATCGATGTGCGTTTGTCAGCAAGGTGAGAAAGGGATACAAACTGTGATTTGGTAAGCCTAGTTTTCTTTCAAGATTAGGATGAACAGAAAAAAGTACTACCTTAGCACAAAAGCTTACTGAACAGGCCTAAAAGCCTGATGATTTGAAGACTTCAGGGCCAAAAGGTACCTTTACTGCTTTACATTTACTGCTTGAAAACTATTATACTAGTGCCTACTATTAAAGGAAAGTAACCTCGGATACAAACAAGAAAGAAGACCTATCAGAAAAAACTGAGCTTTCCCAAACTTTATAACAGAGTTAGTAAAAAGCTATTTCCATTTTATCTGGACTAATGTGACTTGCCTGATTAACATCTACCAGGGACATCGGGTCCCTTGACTCTGCAAAACAACATACAAAAGGTCTCAAGAAAACTGGCAAATTAGATTGCACAGAAGTCATAGCATATGCTGGTAGTTACAGGCAGCACATGATAACCCAGTGGAGCAGGAGCAGATCTTCTTAGCTTGCTCATAAACCATTATTAGTATCAGTACCTTTGACATTTGACACAGTCTGAAAACTGCAGACAAAAAGAACGAGACAAAAAGGCTAGATATGTGCAATCTAGAGCTTCAAGACCCAAATTCCCTATACAATCTCTGGGGAGAATTAGTTGCAGTGACCAAGTTAGGCACCTGCACTAGACAACTTTCCCATGCCTGACAGTTTCAGGTCTTCAAATTAGTTTGGTGTCTTGAGCTTCACCAAAAACCCCTTTCCTTAAGAAAAAGTTAGTATACAGGCAATCTAGCTCTGAATGCAGAGGCGAAGGTACAGCTACTTGCTACAGGTTCCCTACTTGCATAATCTGTATGGAAAGATGTTCTTGCAACTACACTGAACAGACCACAATTAATCAGAGTGCAGAGATTAGCCTAATAATATGTTGATGTCACAGTAATCAGAATATTTTTTAACTGACTAGCCCCAATGCCCAGATGTGCTCTTAGATAGCAGCAATCAACAGTAATTTTTTCTCCAAAACATCCAACCCTTTTTTTACAGAAGCAAAAAAGTTCCAAATTTATGTGAAAGAAATCAACACAATAGTACAAAGAGAGTGGGGCTGTGGAACTGCTGTAAGGGAAATTGTTTAACAACATGACTAACTTCCCTCCTTCCTTCCTAAGGACCAGCAATTTCATTGACTCATTTCCCTCCTTCCTCTTTCTTCTCTACCTGAAGACCTAAAAGCTTCTTGCTTTGGAATAACCATTATGTTTATATTCATTGTTTACATTTGGCTACTCCCAGCCTTTTTATTATTCATACTGAAAAACAAGTTACAGTAAACAAAATGTTGCATCCTTTCGAAGAGACCAGGATCGTAAAAATAAATGTTACAGAAGAAATCAAAGCTGCATGTTAGAGATTTATTTGGTTATTTATTCGATTATTTACTTCTAAAAGAGGTGAAAACATAGCAGACAGGAAACTTTGCACTGATCTGTTCCCAATGTCCAGCCTGAAGTGACCATAATAATCTGGTTCAGTGACGGAGACAGCAACAGAGAGCAAGTGCCCTTAAGACAATTAGCAAAGCAGCTCTTCCAATCTTCAATTAGATGCTGTTCACACGCAAAGAAAAAGAAGAATTAAGTCCTATATTTCCACACCAGTGACAGGAGACAGCACAACTTCAGGTTACTTGGAGGCAGATGATGAAGGGAAGAAGCTAGGAAGGAAAGCAGGAACAGCCAAAGAGTATGAAGACAGGAAGGAGTTCATTTTACAAAAACCCTAAACCACCAGCTTTTCAGCAGCACAGCAACTGTTCCTCAAATCTGTATTTTTTCCACTTTCATTTCAAATGTGACTCTGTGTTTAGAGATCAGCATGTACATGTTCTATCAGTTTGATAAACAAATACCATCAACTGGTAATGGATCCTAATAAACTACTTTGCCTGTGTGTTTATTTGGATGGATTCCTCAATTGTTAAGTCTGAATTATGTTAACCCATAGTATGAAGTTATAAAGATAGCATTACTTTTTCTTTATATTATTGATGTGAGTAGTACCAATTTACTTTGTCTCAAGTCCTTGTGGCACCCTAGAGACCACAGAGAACAAAATTCTATCCTACCTGGAAATCCAGATGAATTGAAGATTTTTAAAAGTTGTACTTCTAAGATGCAGGATTTAAATGTCTGTGTACACAGATGAATGTGTGTGAATATGTTCATGAGCACAAACACAAAACCATCATGCAATCTTGTTACACTATGCAGTGTTAAACATGGTCAAATAATTTGTAAGAAATTATATTCTAATTGCAATAATTACACTATTCCTACTAACCTTTTTTCAATCTACAATTCAGTAATTGAAGAAGCAGTCCATAAATTAACAAATTACCAATTTTATGACTATAAAGAGAATAGAAAAATACCACTGCCATTTCAAAGAGCATTAAGAGACTTTATATGTCAAATACTTCAGACAAAAAGTATCCTTCAATTTATAAGGACAGAAGTCTTTATGCATCTTTATGATCTTTATGCATCTTAAGATGCATTCCTGTGTGGTCTGCCCTAGGTGATCCTGCTTTGGCAGAGGGGTTGGACTAGATGATCTCTAGAGGTCCCTTCCAACCCCTAAGAGTCTGTGATTCTGTGATTCTATGAAGTCAGGCTCTAATGTAATCTTTTGTTTTAAAGTTCATCATTAAATCAGAATACATGATTTTACAGTTAAAATGTGTGTAGGAAGCAATCATGGATCATAAATAACTGTTTGCTAAGTTGTTATCCACTTAAGATTTTCCTTAGAAAAATTCTGCCAGTTACACATCAGAAACTTCCTTTTCCCCCAGGAAATGATTAAAATAAAAAAATTTATACCAGCACAAAGTGAACAATTGCACTATCTTGGAAGTATTGTATGCCAAATATGGAATTTTATAATTAAGTTTAGTATGAACATTGCATACTGTAATCACTAAATGTGATTTTTTTCTCACATAGCAGAAAAAGAGATGCTTGGGTTTTTTCAAAAATCTATAAATAAACATATAGAAAAATACCTGCCTGTGTACACTGCAATCTTTACCCTCAGAGTATCTGAACATCTGAATATGATGATTCCTTCAAAATGCAAAACTTTTCATAAGAATTAAATAAAAATGCATGAACAGTAATGGCATATTTTTCTAAAACCTTCAAGCTTTAAAAATTAGTAGTGATGAACTCCAGTTTTCTATGAAATCTGACATACTGTACCTGCAAATGTTTTACAATATTCACAACTTCTCTAGTTGAATAGGGATAGTTAATAATTCCTTGGTCAGCTAAGCTCCTGAGTTCTCCAAAAGCAGCCACCAGTTTCTGAAGAATCGCCTCTGGAACATCAGGACCATATTGTCTAAGCATAGACAGTTCTGATTCTGGTTTGGGATTATCAACAGCATGGCAACTAAAAATGTCCCCTAAAAAGACAAAAAAGCACGGTCAAGTAATTTACAAGGAAATAGCACCACAACATCCCCTTCAAGTTCATACAGCACCTTAAATGGAAAAGCAATGTCTCAAGTAGGTACTTGGCATCTTCTTGTTGAAGCACAACAAAAACTACTTCGAAAAATGTGAAGGATGAACTTGCTATGAAGAATAAGGAGGTTCCCAGTAACATGGAGACCTCTCCTGTCATTTTAATGATGGTCATCATAAGGGAGAAATTAACTTCAAGAAGAAACACAACTCAAATGAATGTGGGAAAAAAGGAAAAGAAAAGAGGTTTTAAGAAAGAATAACAGGTTGAATGGGATCAATTTATGAACACCTTTGAAACACCACAGGATGCAGGGAAATCTTGATATGCAGGAATGACCTAATGCAAACCCAAATGAGAGGTCTAGAGGAAATACTGGGTTTATCTTTTCTCTCTGCCTTTCTTGAAGTATGGCAAGAAATCTGCAAGACATCCTTTCCATATATTTACATTATATTGGTCTGAATCATATAATTGATAAAACTGAGTTTATTCATAAAGAGTTCTTTAACAGTCTTTTCAGAAGCATGATCGGATCCTGCTGAAAAAGGTCTTAGATTAAAAGCAAAGGACCCCCTATGCTTGATAAACAGAATCAACAAAGAACTGCAAAACCTCAATCAAGCCTCTGCCATGTGGGCCAAAGGCATTAATGCTGGGATGATCAATTTTGCTTACAGAGTCCATGTAAGGAGGGAAATTAGGTCACGAAAATGAAAAAGGCTATACTGAAAACTCTTGGGGCAACATAGCTGGGTGAAATTCAGAACCAATGGAACTGACATGGAATGTCTATTCACTAGGAGCTACATCTGAGAAACAAATTCTACCATCCAGTATGGAATTGGGTTTGCACCTGCTTTATGAGCACGTTATTATTTCTTTCTGATAGGCATTACAGTCAAAGCTAAGAAATAAAAGCACATTAAGGTGCCTGTACATAGATGGCTAAGCTAACACAGACACCACAGTGGAGTCTGGAGGGCTATTCAGCTTGTAGTCCTGGTGTAACACTGTCAAAGTCTTGGAGAGGCCCACTTAGACTAACACTGGACTATACAGGCCAATGAATTCTTCATCACTTGACCTTATGCAAAGTAAATTCCTGCTTTTGCTGTGAGATGAAGCTGTGGGGAATCTTTGCTGATACACAGGATTTTTAGGACCTACCAGGAGCTTTCTGAAATGAGGCTGCTGTTGATATGAAAAACTTTGATGTGAAATTTGGACAGCCTTACCTGAAACTAAGACAAATTCAGTATCTTGTTAAATATATGTATTTTAACAAGGCCTATTACACATGGCCATGTGCATGGAGAGGCTAATGAGGATTAAGAAGTGGGTAGCATAGTGCTAACACCAAAAGAGACAGCAGCCTCCACTGCTGAGAGGAGAGAAAAGAACAGTCCATCAAGCTCCTATCTCTTGTATCAAAGAGGACAGCACTTGGCCTGTGACTTGTTTGATGTGGGGAAAAAAATGGTGAGTAGTTGTCTTAACCACTGATGTCAGGTATCAAGGTGACATGTTTTTGCTGTATCTGTATACAATATATGCTCATGAACAAAGATTCCTGTAACCTTGTCTGTCTGCTGTGTTTATCCAGATCCCATAAAACAATATAGTTATAACAGAGACGACCAAACCTAGCTGTTCACTTCAGGGCAAGTTCAGGTACTTTTATTAGGATATGTACATTCACATGTTAGTCTTCAAGCTGAATCTTACCTCAAGTGTGTTATGTGAAACAAAGCATCAATATGCATTAGGACTCCCTTCTACTTATGACATCTAATGAATAAAGACAGTCATTCTATTAATAAATTCTATTAAAGACCACCATTTAATATTAATTACTTACCTAACGTGCCAAAAAAGTCATTACCCAAGAAAGGAAATCCAGGTCTATTCGCTAGAACTATCATTCTAAAATCAGGATGAATAACTATTACATTTTCTCTCCCCTCTACATGAACATGATCTGGAAAAGAAATAAAATTTATTAATTGTATATTTAAGCTTTGTGATTATGAATAAATTAAATTAATACAATTAGATTAGAAGAATTCTTCTAATCTAATTATGTTCTTAGAAGAACAGTTACAAAAAAAGGCTTAATAGCTTCTTAGCATGTCATTCAACGAGTGTGCGATTTCATTTTAAAGTTACATAATTTGTTTCTTGAAAATTTGACTGAAATGTTTCATTTAAAAAACATAAAAATGCATCCGTTGCTCTTGGGGTGGGGACTACTTGTTCTGTTTATATCAAATTTCATCAAAATGCTGAAGCAGGGGTGAATAAAATGTGCTTTTATGTAGGTCTGACATCATCTGATCTGGGAACACAGGACTGAAATTCCTGGTTATTACAAAAATCTGTGAGAAGCCAGAGACACATCATGTTACACGTGAAGTCTCTGTTTCTCCAAAATCAGTCAGACTGGTCCCACTTGTTCCCTTGCATTATGTTTCCAGTGGCACATGATGCCTGGGAATCCTTTTACCTCCTCTAAAAAAAATGCCCACCTACGGTTTATAATGATAAGAAAAACTCAAGTGCTGTGCCACGTAAATACTGAATGATTGTTCCACTCATATGTAAACATTGTTCCCAGTATTGTTAAAAAGAAATTCATTACATGAAGTACAGTGTCTACCAACATCAAGCAGGCATTTCAAGTGTGGCCTTTCATTTTAACATAACAAAAAATATTTAGTTCCTGCAATTCACATAAATTAAATTCCATTAAAGTACAAAACACTCCCAGATCCTGCAGGTTATATTTAAATAATCTAAGCATATGCAATATTTGATTAGATGAAACCCTTAACAATTCAACCTTAGATATACTCATATCTTTAATTCTAGATCTGATCAAATTATCCTCCAACCCTCCAGACAGGGATAACCAAGACCATGATTTGGTCAACTAGATCTTTATTTTTTATGATGAATAAGAAGCAGAGAGGTCAACTTACAGATTGTTGAGGTTTTTGTTACTTTTTATTCATTTATTTTTCAACAAAACTAATGAGAATGCTCACTTAAGAAAACCTTCATGGCTATTACAAAAGTATAAAAGAAAAAAACTGTAAACTCTTTAATTGTTAACCTTTTAGCATCAAATACTTTTTCCTTTTGGATGCTTTTGGGTCCCTACTTCGGAATATTAATTGCTGAAGACCAGCAACAAGTTACATTTTGCTGTAAATGATCAGAAATAATTTCTAGCTACTTACTGGCAACAATTCGCCTTCCATCTGACAAAACCATTTCCCCACTTTCTACTAAAGTTTTTAAGACACAGGTAACATTTGTTGGTGCTTTGTCTGCCTCATCAATTACCAAAATATGTCCAAACTTCACTGCTTTCACCTAGAAGAGAAAAGAATCAAAACATTACAACTCCCCCTGAAAAACTGCAAGAAACTGCATTGCTGACTTCTCAGTTAGTAGTAGTGACATCTCAGTAGCGCTGAGATAAGACATAGCAGGGATAAGCTATGACGGAACCGTAGCAGAGAGAAGAGAAGGTAGGTGAGACTAGAAAGGTGTTGCTGGTAGGAATGGAAAGGACTGTGCTAGGGAGGGAAGTGAGAAGCCTGACTGAGAATTAACTGGGGTGCTGACATTGAAGTGCAAAAGCAGTCTGCACCTAGAGGGTGGACATGTAGCTGAAAGAACTAGCTGTTTGGAACTCAGTTTAGCAGGTATGTGGGAGATGCTACCAAAGAGAAGGAAAATACCACTCTACCAGTTAGAATGTATCAGGTTAATAGCAAATTATTTTCCATACTCATTTTGTGTGTGCAGACTCCCAAGACTATCATCGTATTGACATTTGGCACTGCAAACATGGCAAATGTGTCCAAAGAAAAAGTTAATGAAATGTTACCACACACACTATGTCATGAAAATAACCACAAAGAATGTTCTTATTCGAAAAGCCAGCATGTTTAACTATGTGTTTTACATTAAAAACGTTTTCAAATATACAATCCAAATGTTACTACTGACCAGTGGTGAATCTTCATATATAATAAGACCGTCTTTAACAGAAGGTTGTAGGGTAAGGCTTTGTACAGTGGTATCCCTGAAATGTGGAAGAAACAGTATTAATTAAAAATACACAGGAATTTTATTTACAACTAAATGTAAAATTAATAAATGAAAAGCTGAAGGCTCTCTTCTTCTAAAAGGAAAAAAGAATTATTTTTATCTGTAGAATTCTTGAAGAACTTGAACTGAGAACAATGCGGTGCCAGCTTAGTGATCAAAGGTGAGTATCCCTACCTCTGCCAGAGCTTTCATTATAGTTCTCAATTTCTCAGAAACCCTGGAAAACACTGAAAAGTGAATCTGTATCTTTTGCGTGTAGGCACATTCCTACTGCTGCCACTATCTCTAAATAAGCATGCTTAAACTGTCATTTACATGACAAACAGGAGAATCTCCCCAGAAGAAACAAATGGGAACTTAAGAGTGTCATAGTCAAATCATTAATGTTTTAGTTGCTTTTCTCCACATATCACCAAGAAAGAAAGAAAGAAAGAAAGAAAGAAAGAAAGAAAGAAAGAAAGAAAGAAAAAAAAAAGTACTAAAAACACTCATGTGGAATTCTAAAGATGAATTCTTTTCAGTTCTATCTAAACCACACCAGATGGAATAATTCTTACTAGCACTTCCTACATTTTGTATCATGGACAGTGTAAGCTCTTCGATGGGACAGAGGCTTTAATATCATAGTATTTCTTTCTGAAATTATATTTGTGTTTGAATAGCTCAAATGATTTTTTTGCTTCAAATATAAAATAGAGCTAATTAAAATCTGTAGTGAGAATTTATTTTTATCTATTTCAACCACTGTGGACTCTACAGAGAAAGAGAAAACATTCACAATTCAGAAAGGTGCAGCAAAAGGCTTCACCACACTGGATTTACCTATATAAATTATGTCCATAACCTAAGAAAAACCCCTCCCACTTATCTGAAATAGTTGTCAAAACCTTTGTCAAGATCCATAACATCAAGCCTATCTACCATGGAGTTCAGAGGCATCAATGAGCTAAGGAATAATCCAGAGACGGGTGATGACAGAAGGTCCCTGCGACTCCCACGGTTTCATGGGCAACAGGATATGCAATTCAATCTCAGGGCAAGTAGGTAATGCCATCCCTTTCCTCCTGTATTGCAAAGGATGGACTATTCATGTGACAAAACCCACCAGGAGAGCCCCACACGCTGGTAAGGTTGGTAACCTCTGCATTGCATGGGAGACTTGATGCAACAAAAATCTCTTCACTTTCACAGCAGCACTGAATAACAAAACTGTTTGCTTAAGCTAAGCTGACTCACTGTTCCAGATATCCACCTTAGTTCTATCTCTAATTTTGTAACACCTCGTAAAAAACCAACAATATTCTGATAAGCTCCATGGGTACAGGAAATCAAACACAGTACTGTTTGCAGCAAACTATTAAATGGCCAGCTTCCAACTACAGTTCTAAACTGACAGCATAACATACACATTTCCTTTATTTGAAACTCTGTCAGCAGGATTTCTGTCCCTAATAATTTCTTGTTTAGCTTTAAACTCATGATTGATTTATTCCAGCATTTCCCATTCACAGGAATAAAGCACAGCGTGGGAGGAGAGATTTTAATGTTTAGCTACTTCATCTGAACTTCAGTCCAGGAGGGGAAAGGTCACAAAGCACCGACATTTAACCCCATCAAATATGGCCTGTCACAAGCAGCAACACTCCTGAAAATAGTTATATTCATATTGCATTCACCTGCAATGTGCAATTTTTCAAACCACTAACATAAGCAGCAGCATTAATCTATTATCTTAGAAATCCTACCATGGACATCAAAACAAAGCTTCTATTATCATCCCGCTTGTCTACCCATTTCTACACTGGGCAGAGAAATCCATAATGGATCAAAAATTAAAAATAATCCAACTTTTGTTTCTTCAATGCAGATTATTTAGGGACTAAATTCTCAGACTGGGTATGTCAGCCTCCATTACCTGTTATCATTTCTGATTCATGTCTATACAGTTGCAGATGTAGAATAATTTTAAAATGTGTAAACCAAACCTGAGGGTATATGAAGGCACAATCACAAGTTACTCTTTAGAAATAATTCATGGAAAAATGTTCTAAGGAATTAAGCTGAGGAGAAAGAGGGAAGGATTTGACAAACCTGAACTATGATCTCTTTAAAGTAACAGAAAGGTGAGAAAAGAAGAGGATCTAAGGAAAGCATAGGCCAAGAATAAGGGAAAGGAAGATGAAGCATTACAGGATGATTTACAGATGATAAAATTGCACTTAGCAGTCAGTGCATGAAAAAAAAAAAAAAAAGAAAGCAAACAGAGCATGGCAGGAAAGGACAATCTCCAGTGGTGGTGTGGATGGGCACAGGTGGCGAGGGAAGAAAAGACACAAATGTCAAATGGTATTTTCTTGTAACACAAAATAATGTAGTTCACTTTTGGTAAGCTAGTTAATCAGCTGGCTCTGCAAAGATTACTTACAACCCCCTGATACGGAATAGTAACTTGTGCTTAGTATCACCATAAGCCCAGACAAATACTTAGGATGATCTTATTCTTCAGGGAAGATAGAATTGATCACATCTTTGTGGAAAATAAACACTAGGAGAGTTTACAGTTTACTTAAGCACTATGATCAAAGTTGTATACATCAGAAAAAAATGCAGAAGGTATCAAAATGAAAGAAGAATTGACATCCTAAATCTAACTTTTCTTCTTATTTTATCCGTGGTTCCCTCCTTTCTTCTACTTTGTTGTTATTCAGCCCTAATATTTTAAGGAAATACTTCAGGGGATATGCAATCTATTATGGAACCTAAATATACAGCCAAATATTAATTCCACATAAAAGAATGCAAAACTCCTGTACTTGCTTAGGCTATTACATTCAGCCATGTATATAAGAATGATTTTGCCTAGGCTAGTACAGACAAATGTTTTTTTTTCTTTTCAGAATCATAAACTACACAATTAGATGCCATTAATTTCTGTTCTTCATAAACCTAACATGACTTAAACATAGTAAAGAATGGCTACAAATAATATGCCTTCTTAAGAGTTTTTCTTCTTAAATTTCCACTTTGTAATCATTTATGTAAATGAAAAGACACTGAAATATAGAATAATAAGAATATGCCAAGTCTGAAATATTTCTGAACAATATAGTATGCAGACTTTCCTAAATGTAAAATATGTCTGGCTCTCAAAACAGTAGACTGTAGAATTTCACTCCCACAGGAAAGGAACTGAAAACTGTAATTCACCTTCACTTATTAATATTAGCATCTTAATATTAACTACATTCTAACATTAACTAGGCTCTATGACAAGTATATCAAAATGTCCTAATTTCATCACATTTGGCATCCAAGATGAAAATAGTTCTGACACAAAGAAGTGAGACTGTAGAAGGGAGTGAGAAAAGCTGTCTGACATACTGTCATCTGACTCAACTGAACTGATTTGTCTTTTGATTGTAAAAGAAAAACCATGAAAAGCTCACTAATGTCTTTCCTAAGAATATATTTTTAATCAAGCAAATCATCCTTGCAATCTCTCCATAGAAAAAGAAGGGGGGGGAAGGAGAGGGAAGGAAAAGGGAGGGGGCAAGGGAAGAGGAGAGGCAAGGGAAGAGGAGAGGCAGGGAAAAGGGAAAAAAGGATCTGCTACTGAAACTTAGCAACTCTTCTGACAGAACCACTCAATTCATAGCAGGACCTCAGTGAATTCTTTTGACATTATTTTTTTGTTTATTAGCTCACATCACTCCCTTTTATTTATTTTTTTTTCCTACTGGTGCATTATTTACCTTAAAGGCAGCTTTTTCTGAGGTCTGTAGACTAACTGGAACATAGTAGTCTGTGACAGTTGCTATTTCTTTGACAGCAATGCCTTCTTTCTGGGCAGAACAATGAGGTGTGTCTGGAGAAATTTCCATCAACCTCAGAGACTATTCAGTCTCTTCCCTCCTTGTCAATTTTCAAGATTAACCCAAATTCTCCTAAATAACTGAATTCTAAAAATTACTCCAAAAAGAGGAGAGGAACTGCATCTGATAGCTATTTTATTGTTTAGAATAAAATTATTCTCTACACAAATCCAATCAATGAGTTCAGCATTTCTTCTTCCATCCATGGGAGACAGAAACTTCTCTGAAATTAAATATATTCATTGTATGTTTTGACACTTGTCCTCCCCAGAACACTGCAATGTAAACACCAAAACAGCATTTAATCCATTGTATAATTTAGTCATTCTCATCTAATTTAAGGAAAGGAAAAGGTATTCCAATGCTTTATTTTAATACTCAAATCCCCAAGGAGGCTTATGCTCAAATACAGGACACAGTGTCAGGACCTTCATTAACATGACAAACATCCATATTCACTGGAATTACTCCATCTTGGCAAGTGCTGAAGAACACTGTCTTGGCTTTTGTATGTGCTGACACTGAGGCTGAAAGGGTAAGAAGAGTATCTATGGAAGGCAACCTTGTGTTTTAAGGGTTGGTGCTCATGGTAACAAGGTTAGCTGAACCAGATTCAGCTTTGGCCTTCCTCTTGATTCTACAAATAAAAGGAAAAAATCAAGAGACACAGAATATATGCTCTACTAATTGGTTTTCTTCATTTCTGTGAGATATCTCTCTAAATACCTATGTCCATAGATATATACATCTCCTCAATTACATTTCAGTCAGACATTAATATACCCATCTGCTGTGACCTAATTTTAAGACTATTGAAAAAAAATTAGGCCAAGGGCCATTTGAAGCTGTTAATTGGTTAGCTAATCCACTCATGGATTATCCCGATGAAGAGTAGGTGATCTTAACACAAAGAAAGAATCCACATGACTCTGACATTTACCAATTAATTTCTTTATCCAATCTATTATACAGCCACTGCATTGCATGATTTGACTTTAGGAATTTAGGAAACTCTGAAATATCTGAAAAGCCAACCAGCTGTCTCATTTCTCTGTTTAAATGGCACTGTACAGCCTTTTTGGACTTATCTGTATGCACTGATAATTAATTTTTTTTTTCTATTAAGCCATTATAACTACTCAGCAGGATATATATTTGTTTAAAATCCAAGAAATTATTTGGAGTATAAAGGTACTCATTACTCAGTGTAACTGTGGGTGGCAGAACAAAGGTCAAAGGGAAATACATGTTTAATTCAGGTTGTAAGCTTAAATCAAGTTACAGAATTACTTATACGTGATCCATCTTT
This sequence comes from Actenoides hombroni, assembly GCA_024336885.1. Classification (NCBI taxonomy): domain Eukaryota; kingdom Metazoa; phylum Chordata; class Aves; order Coraciiformes; family Alcedinidae; genus Actenoides; species Actenoides hombroni. Next base: position 4,459,778 of record WUAM01000323.1, read on the forward strand.
CAAAATGAGATGCAACACTTTCACATCATTTGCTCTACCAACTTAAAAAAGTCACTCACCCTAACTGTAAAATCCATCAATGATAAAACATGACACCCTACAGCTCCACTTATTCTGTGTAAGAATACGTTTCACTGGGTAAACAGCGAGGAACTGTTACTTCAGCTTTAGAGGAAAAAGAAACAATAGGGTCTTCTAACCTAAGCTGTTTCTCCGAAACACCCCCACAGCAGGATATTCAAGCTGAATTCAGTTCCTACAAAAAGCTAACTGAAGTAGCTCTCCGGCTCTGCTATTGTCAGATTGCAGGTGTTAGTCAGCCAGCCTACAAAAAGCTCACACTGCAGAGACCGTTCGGCTTGCATGAACTCTAGGAAGCTTTGCACTGCAACTCTGTATTGATCACAAATGCATTTAAGAAAATGGGAAAAAACCAATAAGATAAGACAAAAGAACCATAAAGACACCAATTATGTGCTAGCCAATACATTCAGTGTTTCACGACACAAATCTTCAGAACAAAAAATATGTCATCTTACTATTTATTTCCAAACCTGAGATGTATAAAGAATGAATCACACGCTGTAAGGTCACTGTACAACATTAAAATAAAATGTTCTAAACATATACATTCATGGCACAAAATCACCAGGCATCCTGGCCTATATCAAGAATAGTGTGGCCAGAAGGAGCAGGGAGGGGATCATTCCTCTGTACTCGGCTTTGCTGAGGCCACATCTTGAATACTGTGTCCAGTTTTGAGCTTCTCTCTACAAGAAGGACGTTGAGGTGCTGCAGAGGGTACAGAGGTGGGCTACAAAGCTAGGAAAGGGTTTGGAGCATGTGCCTTATGAGGAAAGGCTGAGAGATTTGAGGCTGTTTAGCCTGGAGAAAAGAAGGCTGAGGGGACACCTTATTGCTCTCTACAACTACCTGAAGTTGTAGCAACGTGGGAGTTGGTCTCTTCTCCCTGGTGACAAGCAATAGAACAAGAGGAAATGGCCTGAAGTTGAACCAGGGGAGGTTCAGGCTGGATAGTAGGATGCATTTCTTTACATCAGGGGTTGTCAGGCATTGGAATGGCCTGCCCAGGGAGGTGGTGGAGTCATTTAGGGCCATTTAGATGTTGTGCTTAGGGACATGGTTTAGTGGTTTTTAATATGGCTAGGAGTAAGGTTGGACTTGATGATCTTGAAGGTCTCTTCCAGCTGAAACTATTCTATGATTCTATGAAAATTACCTAGACTTTTTTTTTTTTTTTGTAGCTAGCAACATACAAATATGCAACACATGCACATCTTCGCTGTATTCAATGGATTTCTTTAATAAACCAAGGCAGTTTAAGAGCACTTGCTTTGATAACAGTCCACTACAGAGATAGCTTTTCTGGGTTGTTCATTTTTAAAAAACAGGTCCACACAGCTGTATCAGAATTTAAACTGTTTTACGTGATCCTATATTCTTACAAGAGAAGATAACCAAATGTAATTCTGAGAACAAGCACACTATAATTCTACAGTATCAGGTGCTCACCCACATCTTGGCCAAAGGAAGTTATCCCTTCTGAAACAACTTTTTAAACTAAAATTTAAAAAATCTGAAGTCAATAAAGCTGAAAGGGTAGTTTTAAATGATCTCAATAGGGGAAAGAGATAATTTGATTTTATACTGATTACGTGTCCTGAAAAAGAGGGAAAGAAAATTAACATCTAAAGATTAATGGACAGTTTGTAGTAAGTATTGCTTGTAGGGACACCATAAGCTCATTTTCCTACCCCAAACCTCTCCATTAATTTGATTGTTAAAGATCACAGTAAAATTACGTTTATTTTGAAAAGGATAACATATGTAAACTCAGTTAATTTTTGTAAGAAAAGATCATCAGATTACTGTAATTTATTAAGGAACTAGGAAAGGCACAACACAAACAGTAGTAGATTTTTAAAATGAACCCCATCTCACACTTTCCAATCATCAGTCACTAGAACAAACACAGTAACTTTGACAGGAAGATGTAATATTATAGGTAAGTTCTTGGAAAAGAAATGTAACTTTAGGAAAAACAGAATAAGGTAGTGTAGTATCTTCTAAAATAATAGTAAGATTATCAGATAACAAACAGAATTTCTATAACAGTATTCTGCTGTGGTGGAACATCACATTTAAAGTCAAATTGCTTTAGCATATAGGTTAATGGCTCGAAAAATGGAAAAACAGTTATCTCAACTTCTAGGAAAAGATATCACATGGAGAACTAAGATTTAATATGGCTAATTTAAGGGCACAGACCTTCTTATTTAAAAGCTAAAGAAGGAAACTTCCTACTTTCTCCATTTTCATAAAAAGACATCAAACCTAATCAACTCCTAATATTAGGAGGTATCAAAGAGGAAGCAGCTATCTTTTTGAATAATTCATAAGCACACATTTTTCTCAAATGTTTTCCTTATTAAATCTAATCACAGCTTCCTTCCAGTCAAGATTTTTGGGTTGATGGTCCCAAAATGATTTATGAGACTAAACAACTTCAAGAAAATAAAACGTCTCAATGAGGTGCTGTAAGAAAGGTTGAAATAAGAGGATTTATAACCTTCATAAACAATTGAAACCTTAAGGTCAGGATGACCCTTCCCATGTGAATCAGCAAGTAAATACAGATGTCAGAAAGGATGCTTAAGGAAAAGCACTCTCTTCTTCCTGCCTTCTATCTCCTCTGATCATCTTGAGGTATAAGACATAAAATGTGAGATTTTAAAATTACTCCTGGTAATCGCTCATTGCCTCTAAGGGTCTTACTCCCTGCTTGAATGTCATTGAACATATGTAGTATTAGATCGGCAGAATTCCTTCTACTGTTTCATCAAGACAAGTGAAAAAATACAAATATCCAAACAAAAAACCAAACCAACAAAAAAACACCAAACAAAAAACCCCAGCCCAACCAAAGAATTAACAACCAAACCCAAATCAGATTTAATGGCATTTTTAGTTCTTTTATGTTCCTGTTTGTTGGCAAAAGGGTCGAGGTATTTTTACATAAGAGTCACCTATGTCAATTACAGCGCATAATAAAATGTATTATGCTACATCACAGTGTGTCTCCCCCTTATTTACCTCACAAGCTATTGGAAGTAAACATTTCAGGAATATCTTCATGATTTTGGCACTTAAATACCATTAAAAACCCTAGTTTTTGAAAAATGACTATTACATACATAAATCAAAATACTTCGGAAATTCAGTCTAATTATTTTTGTCTATTATTTATTCACTGTTTTTATCATGTAACGCTACATTTGAGTTAGTATCTTCATTATATTAATTTTAAAGATCTTTTAACAGCTTTTTTCACTCAGCAGTTTTTTCTCTGGGTACATCTTAATTACAGCCACTAAATGAGATATTTTATAATTAAGGATATATCTCTTTACTCCAGAACAGATACTATTCAGCTGCAACACCCATTCCATACTGGTATTACTATATATACAAGCATATTACTTGTGTTATAGCTAATTATGTGAAGCAACAGTCAATATGGGCAAATTCAAGGACTCCTGATGTCATCATCAGCCATTTTCTGAAAGATTCACTATCTCACTAAAAAAATAAAGCCTCAGGACATGACGCTGACAAGTGCATACTCATTTCCCAGACAGACTAGATGAAGTGGAACTAGAGAGTCTGCAACCCAAATTCCAAGGACTAATGAGGCACCATCTGTCTTGACACATTTCTGAAAGGGCAGGGAACGTCCACCTTCATCTGACATGGAATTGCCTCCACATTTTTAATTAAGAAAGCATTAAAATGATTCATTTCCTTTACAAAGTAATCAGCTAAAGTAAATGCTTTGAATGCTCAATTTCCCAAGATCTGCAATTCAGGTATATGAGCACCATACATACGATATTTAGAAACACATTCTTGTTGGCACACTTGTAGCTAGCTAGGAAACCTGCAGAAACACCCAGGGCTATCAAAGATGAAGCGAACATTCTAGGATATTTTCTAATAAAATACACCTATGCCATAAGCTACTGGCTGCAATTCTCCACAAAATATCTGAGAGCTTAGTAGTCAACTGTTTTGGGGTTGTAGGTTTTTTGGTTTTTTTCCTTTGTAAATTTGCTCTTATTTTGTTTTGCAAATCAAAAGTGTGCACTAACAATACTGTAACCATTGTTTAAACACCCTAAAAAGTTTACCATGCTATTATACAGACTGAGTTCTTCACAAAGTACTTCAATATGCAACCTAAGAAATAGAATTTTCTGATTTTTCTATATTCAGGAATTAATTTTGTAGAACTGCATAGGACTGTTGATCATTTTCTATTTCAATCTATCTCTGAAATCCTGTAACCATAAACAGTAATTTACAGAGCCTATAGAAGTCTGACTAGACAAATAAAGCACTTCTATTTTTTCCTAGTCATCGATCAACTAGCATGCTGTAATTAATACATTCTATAGCCTCATCACCACTCTAAGCATCATGCTTATAACATTCTCCTGAGCTCTCTCTTAAAGCATTGTTCTGCTTGACCACAACTCACTAGGAACAATTTTTCAGAGAGACACAAAGAAAGGCAGAAATGTTGTATTTTGTGCAATAACTGGGATTTGCAAAAAAATTATAGTGTATTTAGCCAGAAGGAGTGGGCAGCTGCTCCAAGCAGAGAAGATGTCACAAAGCTGAAAGCAGCAGGTCACAAAAGCAGTATTTTGCAAAGAAGTAACGGAAGTGTAGGAGAGGCAATACAAAAGAAAACAGCAATAGAAAAGTGATGAGATAGAGCTATGCAAGTATCAGGAACATAAGACATTTAAAGACAAAGCTAGTGGAGAAAGTGAGAGACAAAGTGTTACAGAGTCTGTGTTGCTAAAGGGCAAAATATCAAAGATGTACATTCTTATTAACACTACTTAAAAAACAGTGATTCTGGAACGAGACAGGGTGATGAAGCTAGGAGGTTGAAGACAGGGAGGTAAGGATTAGGAATGAAGCTGAAAAAGGATGCAATTCAGTTGAAACTGAGTCTTCTAAACACATTCAGTCTTTATTTCAATTTATCGATTTAAAGTTCATGTCATAAGAAGCAGGCAGATAATTGGATATTATTTCAGCTTTTGAATTGATTTCAATGGATTTGTTGTCTTGAAGTCTGTTTTTTAGCTTGCACATAAAAAAAATACTATTTTCTAATACAAATGTTTATGGGTGGAAAAGAAATACATGTGCTTAGCAGGAGCGCCAAAGAAATAAACCACAAAGCCTTTATGTAAAATGTTTCTTGTCTACTGAGTGAGGTATTCAAACAAGAACCTTTGAAATTTTTTCCCATAAGTATCTCATGCTTAGGGAAATCTCTCCAGAAATGACAGCAAAATATTACTCTCTTCTTGAACATCAGTACACTCTGACTTCTGCTTCCTCTTATACTGTAAGCAGTATATATAAGTATATATATATAAAAATACTGTAAGCAATGTGATTCTGTAAGATTCTTGTACCCCCTCCTCTCTGCCAGCTTATTGCCTCTGCCTATGAGACAGATACATTCCCGTGGTCTGTGTGCCACCTACCAACACAAAAGACTTTGTTCAAGAAGTAAGAACAAATGCAACTTGTGAAACATGAATTTTAAAACACAGGAAATCAGATTATGAACCCAAAGTATAGAAATGTAACACATTCTTACCTATGCAGCTGTATATACTCTCTGGGCCTGTTTAAAAGGTGAAGGAATCTGTCAACAATCTTGTTTTTCCCAACACCCTGCAGTAAAATAATATTAAGATGTAATAGAGATGTATACATTTAAGAGTTATAAACAAAGAAAAGATAAACTTTCCAAAACTTAAAATATTCACTATATTGCTTTATAGGCAAATACAATTTCCATCGACATCAAAGAATTCTGAACACAATTTAATGATATATATTTTTATTTTATATATATATATTTGTTTTGTTCTGGTTTGGGTATTTTTTTCCAAAATACTGATCTGTCTTACTAAGAATGAAAAGAAAGAGGACTGCATCCCTAGAGTTACATCAGATGTTGATGCATCCTTTTAACTACCACCATTTTTCTCCAGCCCTTTTATTTCACAAAGGTATTGCAAGGCTGTGACTGTTAAGAAGTTAGCTTGCACTTAAGCAAGTGCAATTACAAGGTAATTCCCAGTGGTCATAGGAAACATTCTGCAACTGTCACATGGAATTAGAGCATTGCCTTGGTAATATTTGCTAATCCCATTCCACCGGAGTTGCCAAAAAAGGCCCAGATGGAATCAGAATTGGGTTGGAGATCAAACTGATCTATAACTCTCCTAATTGCAGGATATCCATATTAGCAAGCTGTGCAGAATGATGACAGTGGATTTACTAAGGGTGTGGCTAATACCCTGGTGTGTCCTGTACAGGTGGTTCAGGAGCTGGTACTTCAGCCCAGACCTAGCTTGGTCCAATGGAAGTAATTAGCAGAGGTCATGAATTAGGTGTACTGCTGGAGAACATCCTCCACATTAGTGTTACCCTAAGAGAATTCAGGTTATCCGTCCCTTGACACACATCACTGCAGGAAGGAGATTCCTTCCAAAAGTACATTGTTGATTAGGTCTAAAATGCTCATGTAGATGCAGAACAAGATGACAATTCAGACAGTTCAGACTTCTTTAGGAAGAATTTCTTCACCATGAGGGTGGTGAGACACTGGAATAGGTTGCCCAGAGAGGTGGTGGAAGCCCCATCCTTGGAAGTTTTTAAGACTAGGCTGGATGGGGCTCTGAGCAACCTGATCTAGTGGGAGATGTCCCTGCCTATGGCAGGGGGGTTGGAACTAGATGATCTTTAAGGTCCCTTCCAACCCCGACAATTCTATGCAGAAATTCTTATCCCTCCTGCAAGGACACGGCTGCATATTTGGGAGCTCAGAACAACAGTGAGATTGCCAATGGTTGCAAAGGAAAAAGAGTTACTAGAAACAAAAGTTCAATTTTGTCCCAGCCAAAAAGCTGTTTGACAAGACACTGTCCCTCTGTTGAGATTCTCACTGACTGCCTGAATGCATCTAGCAGCCCACACCAGTGTAAAGTAAAGCAGATAAATATAACCCGCAGAAAGATTAAAGAGATTAAACCAAATTGAGACTCACTAATCTGTTTCACTTGGCATTGAAACAGAATAGGAGCATTTAGAGTTGCGAGTTATGACATTCACAACTGTAGGTTCTAGCTGAAAGATGGAAACTGCCAGCTGCAGAGCTGAAGAAGTGTAAACTGTTTAAGCTTCTCAAAATGGAACCACAGCCTCTCATCTGACTAGACTTATGAGAATGGAGAATCATGCACATATGTGTAGTAGTTTAAATTGTTGAAGGAGAGCCCTCACCATGAGAGCAGAGGAAAAAAATACCACAGAGCTGACAAAAATAGAACTACCTAGATTCTACTGCAGACTTGACTCCAACACAGCAAAGCCAATTCAAGTTAGAGCTCTGCTACACGCAACCTCTCAAACCTTCACAAACCATCTGATTCTCCAGAAGAATCTACAGCATTACACATAGGTGTAGTAAGAAGCTGCAACACAGTATCCATAACCAGTAATTTCTGAGAACTGTCACTGGAAACAACATTCTCCATCGCTTTGAAGTGGAATGAAATTGTGCTGACAGATTCTTCCAGGAACTCAAAGAACATACCCATCTAGGGGAAAATAAGCAACTTCAGGAACTGAATCAGAAACATCAGAAATAACCAGAAACATGGTAAGAATCCTTTAATAGTGCACATGGACAGTTTTATTCCCATGCATTTCCTACTACTTGCAGTCAGATGCATCAAATCATAAATGGTGAATAAACAGGAATAGTCCTCATGCCCAGCACAAAACATCTATGCTGAAAGCAGCTTCCTTTACTTTTCCTAAGAGACCTCAAGATGACTGGGAGATGTCTGCACACAGTTTCTGTACCAATCCCCAGCAGACTGCATATCCTATTCGCTGCAGAGCGGGACTCCAGCCAGTGGTGTCAAGTACAAAGATGAAGAAATAGATCAACATATTGAATCAATGTAAAGCGTACTTAATATCAAACACAATGATTACTGTAATTAAGAAAAAAAATAAATTAATAAAAAGGCTTTCATGTGCATTAACGGAAAGCTAAAATGGTTTTTATGTTTGTCATACGCTCTTAACATTATGCCTGAAAATAATATTTTCCTAACTACAAAGTAACACCGCTAGATTTTTTAATCCCTCTCCTGTTCTAGTAGAAAGAGGACCAAGTAGCTGTTTCTTCGTATTTCTGTCCATGCTGTTATCCCAAAGGTATTAAGAGGAGTGCACCTCGTCTCTGAGAGAATGCTCAGAGGACATAAGCATGGTGGAGGACCACAGAAAGGGAAAGAAAGGGTTACCAACCACAGCCATAAACACAGCTTGCCCCTTTTTCATTTGTATTTGTGCATCTCACCAGACTCCCAGCACAGCTCCTTTTATTTCAAGTATACTTCAATTTCAAAACGTGATACATTTTTTAATAGGTGCATGCAGCTATTCAAAAGCCAAAAGGCATTCCCACCAGATTTCAGCTCTTATAAACACGTTATCGTTGCCCAACTTCTGGACTGAACTGCTTCAGAGAGTACATTATGTGCCTTCATAGAGGCTGTGGTGTACCACATAAAATCCTTGATTGGCAACAGTAGCTAGAGCAAAGTTCAAGTCAAAGCTTTTTGATTCCATCCCTCCACATTCCTATTTCATGACAAGTTACCACTTCTCTTTGTCTCAGTTACTCCATTGAGAAGGCATGGCAAAAAGGAAGAGCCCAAAGCTATTCAGATGATTCTTCAGTACCATTAAATACTACAAAAAGAGCTTGGATGAGTTTGTTTCTTAAGTACTACTCATTAAAGTAAGGCCAAAAAAGTAGGTTTATTCCAAATTCACCTGACCTTCAAAGCACAAAGAATATGCCTGGTTGCCTTCATCAGGTCAAGGAATATGGAAAATGTTAATCCATTCTGGAAAAAAAACCCTCAACTCAAAATGAGTTACTGGCACTTCAGAAACAAGAAAGGACAAAAATGGCAACAAGTTCACTGTTGAACAACTGAGTCTATACCCAGTGTCAAGGAGCAAGCTGGATCTTCTGGACACCCACATAGCTAGCAGTCAACTATTTAAGCAGGAAGAATCAAAACGATCTTTCACATGAACATATGTCTTGTAAGACTCAGTTGAACGTAGTCGGAACGTAATCTCATATCATTTGCAATTACTGCAGCCCAAGGTAACATTCATAGGACAAAACAGTTTGCCATTAACACTTGCTCTATGTTATTTATAGATGCACTATTGCAGTTACTTAATTTAACAGAAATATAAACATATACTAATTGGAGAGAAAAGAACATCTGTGTTGGTGTTTCAGCTGAACTGAACAAAAATATTCCAGAAAGCAAATATTAGACAATTTTTATTCCATCAGACATACGGGAGAACTGAAATAGAAAAACGGGAAGTAAATATCTGCAGTAATGAATAACAAAAAGGAAATTATGCAATTAGAAGGCAAAATAATCCCTTAGTTAAAAATTCTCCTAACCGACACTGTAAACACTTGTTACCAAGGATAAAATTGCTTAATCTTCTAGCAGTAACTGCAGTTTCAAATATAAACAAGGTTGTTACAGGTCCCAGGAGGCATTTTGCAATTCAGGATGCAGCTATTACAGTAGTGGGACAAATTTCTCTCTTGCACAGCCCAAAGAAAGTCAGTAGAGTCCAAAAAGAACTGGACTCAAGTTTTTTAAATTAATAGCTTGCTTCTTAGAAAAAAACCCACTGTTGGAACAACAACAACAACAACCACAAAATATAAAGCATGCTGCCTCATTTTTACTTTCTTATAAATGATTTGCAGGTCATACTGAAGCAGCTACAGAGGTTGCCATGTTGTGCTCTTCAGTGCTGCCCTTCAGGTGAGGCACTGTGATCGCCCCGTTTCTATTTCAGCTCACAGCCATCCTGCGTAGCAGGGCACCTCTTGCACTCTGAAAGAGTGAAGTGAATTTTGAAACTGGTGAAAAAAGCAGTTTATAACTTTTTCGCCTTAGGAAATTTTATTTTCTAATTAATTTAAAAAAAAAAAAGTATTATTAGGGAATGAAAGACAATCATGACTTTTCTTTAAATTTTAGTATACAGAACCCTCATGTCAGAGTTCTCTGTGACTTCACAGAAATAAGTTAAATTGATAGTGTCATTATCAGAGAAATGAAAAAAATGAAAACACTGGCTAACATATGACTTCTAACACTGGGTCTGGCACTGAACCACCTTCCATGCCCACAGCTTGCCTGTTTCTGCCAACAACAACATTTACAAGAATGCTTGCATTTTGACCGAGGCTGCTATTTGAAATAAATAAATACATAAATAAATAAAGGTACTGTTTTCACTAGAGCAACAAGCAGCACTTACACAGAATTCTCTCAAACACTCCAGGTGTTATCAAACCCATCAGTCCCTGCTTGGAACAAATGTGAATAACACAGTGTAATAATTGCAGAAGGTGTGCCACCAGCAGAAACTAGATGCTGTTACCTGGAGCCACGTACTAGACCCCGTCATTGGTACCTCACTTGGATGTTAGTAACAAAGGAAAATAGTTGATTTAGTGGTGATTTAAAGTCTTGCCCCAGCTGGAATCTGTGTATTTATCAGTCAGAACAGTAAGTCTTAGTTCTGTAATTTAGTTTCTCATTATTTAATTAAAAGTTTATTATCTGGGGCATGCAAAAATTATGGTGATGGTAAAATAATAAAATCTCCCCATAAGAAAACAAACTTAATTCCCTGATAGAAATCATGAATGGAATCCTTTAGATACAACTCTGACTAGATATGCTTGTATAGTTTATGCCTTTTTCTGACTTTAAGTACAACCTTCCGCACAAAGCCCTGTCGGGCTAAATACAATCTTCATATTTCCAGTGAAGTCAGTCAGAATCACAGAATGGTAAGAGTTGGAAGGGACCTCCAAAGATCAACAAGTCCAACCCCCTGTCAGAGCATGACAGAACTAAAGCAGATCACTCAGAAATGCATCCAGACAGGTCTTGAAAGTCTCCGGAGAAGGAGACTCCATAACCTCTCTGACGAGTCTGTTCCAGTGCTCTGTAACCCTTACAGTAAAGAAGTTCTTCCTCATGTTGAGGTGGAACTTCCTGTACTGAAGCTTGAATCCATTAAGACAATTGTGGTTCAATGGAGAAGAGCATACGAAAAATTTAGAACAGAAAGAATCTGTGGAAAGAAACATCTGAAAGAAAAATCAATTCACTGATTCTTTTTTAATTCTGTTTCTTCAGGATAACTTATAAAGGCAGAAAGCAGTACTGTAAGCAGATCCACTGAAAGAGCATGCCTATTCTCATACGTGCACGTACTGTTATGACTGTAGCAAGTTACTGAGTCATATTTTCTGGGTTTTCCACAACTGCCACACAGAATTCCTTAGGCAGAAAAATATCATAGTATTTGGTCCAATTTAGCTCATCTGCAGCTCAGTTTCTTCCTGCTTATAATAATAATAATTTAAAAAATCAGTTTAGCAAGGTACATTCTTGCCTTGCAGAGGAAGCTGTCCATTTTTACACAAGTTTAACCAGGAAAACAAAGTCCTTTATTTCTAGAAAAGGTAAAACGGCAAGCATTTGCTATTTCAAGTTTTCTGGTGACTGATATTATTACAGTCTCAGTAACCACTTAATTCAATTTCAAATAATAATAAGATTATCTTACAAGGAAAGATCCATTTAAGCACGTTCTTTTAAATATCTTAAAGAAAGGACTTGATCATTTGTCCTACTAAATTCTTCAAGAACAGAAGAAATTCCTAGTGGGAGCCCAAGAGTTCATTTAAATTGATCTCTCAGTAAATGAAAGGCAGCAGAAAGGAGGAAATTACATTCTACTATTGGGGAAATAAATTACCAAATGTGCCAAAGAGCCATTACGTTTCTAAGTTCTTTTGATGTATTTGTGATAGTCTACTTACTGGGGGCTCATATCAATGTTTTTACTAAATGCTGCCAGAGATTTTGTCATGGTCTTCTTTCAAACTATTTACAACATTTAGGACCTTTATAGAATTCATCACCCTTCCTGATTTTCCCTTATCTATACATCATCTAAGCAGACTGCAAGCTATTCAGCACCAGGCTTGTTTTCCTGCCTTGCAAAGTGCTTTTCTTGTACATTGGGAAGTAGAGGGGGAGCAATTTTGAACAAGAAGTACAATCCAAATTTCTACGCCATCAAAAAAAGGAGGACAACTTTTAAATGCCTTCTGTATTCAGCAATAATTTAATCAGTAACTGAATGGCATTTCTGATTATTCTTACCGAGTATCAGCTTTTTGTTTCTTCATTGGGTCTTCCGGAAGAATTACAAAAAGAATGTTCCTTATAATTTTGGTAATGTTTATACAACATAGACAGTAATGTCCACACAGCCACTTTTCATTGCTATGCTCTACACTTTGAAAATGGTGCAGAGACTATAACAAGACAATGTTAAGTGTAGAAGGCCAAGCACTGTATGTCAAAACTGACAGGGTGCAGTCAAGCAGAGGGGCACATGCTGACTGAAAGGCGCCTAAGAATATTGGCTGTACATATTGAAACATGAATCACAATAAAACATACACATTATTTAAAAGACACATTATGGAATGGATAAGGGCTAGTGAAGCATTAATGTAGACATGGCCAGGGATCCCATGCAGTTCTCAAGGCATGGCAGAACTCTTGAACGTGGTACAAGCTGTATCTGTCCTGTAACATGAAATTGCAAGTTGTCTACTTTAAAAAACTCACGGTTGATTCAAGTGGAAGTGTATTGTAGAGACATTTATGTGCTATATTCAAATTTGTCATATTTATAGTTAGGTTATATTGATACAGCGAATGAAAACAGAGTAACTCTAAAAGCCAAAATGAATACAACTTGTTATCAAATACTTCTGGTATGCTAACTGTGCCCTAAAACCAGAAATGTTCATGATTCATTGCTATGACAAAACCGCTTATTTACAAGACCAGCTATCTGAACAGCCCATCATAAATCACGGCAACGAAATAATGCCAAATAAAATACTTCAATTTTGTTTAACATGTGGTTGGGTGCTTTAGAATTTCAGGGCTATAAAATAATTCAGAAGTGACAAGTTTGTGAGACTTCTCCCTCCAGAAAGCCACAAATCCCTTGAACCATCAATATTTTTGTTTGGTATTTTCAAAGACACTTGCTCACCCAGACTTCACCTATGACCAATAAACGTGAAAACACCCAACACCTCTTTTTACACAACTTCCAAATGCAACAATTTGGGAAATATTATATAAACTTGAAAATTGCAAGACAAAATAAAAGTGTTTCAGCCACTACTATTTTTCAAGTTTTTCCACATAAACAAATTCTATTTATTAACATAGTTTCTCTCCTATTCACCAAAGATAGGAAATTCAAGGAGAGACTTAAAAATACCAAGTAGCAGCCAATTCATGAACTGCACAATGTCCAGCAGGAAAGATTTCACAAGAAAAATTTTCCTTGGTAGGAAGAAAATATAGTCTAGTCTGTCTCATGTAGCTTGGAAGCAGCCGTAAGATCTGTATGAAATGACCAAATAAACAGCCACTACAAAGTTTGGAATAAGTAACCTTTACTAAACAGGACTCTTGCTGTTGTTTGTCTGTTGCTTTGAGAGTAATAAATAGCTGCTTACTCTCAGCCAAGGAAGAAGCTGTTTTATAGCTGCTTTGAGAAATGACAAAAGGTCATAGATAGTCTTATTCACACTCTGAGTACAGGCTCACTCAGGAAGCAATACCAGAAGCCATATTTCAAGTATTGGCATTTCCTTTAATTTTCAGCTATAAAATAGCTGAAAATTCATTATTTACCCACTGCCTTTCACAAGGATCCAAAGAAACCAGTTTGCTTATATATGAAATGAAGGCACATTCCAGGTAGCATCCAAAATAAATCAACAACCAATGTAAACAAATACTTAGGTGAAGCCATATTTCATATTATACATTTATCCTGTGAAATCCTGGGCCATCTAAGCTCCAGGGAACACACATGAATGAAGTGGGTTATAAAGTAGATTACTTGAGAAGCTGAACACTTTTAAAGGTATCTGTCAGTATCTAACAGTTGTCTTCATATTCTCCTTGGTTTCATTAAGAAAGCCAGCCACTAACATCCACCAAGATAATTTAATTCTAATTTACTGAATTTGAAATACCAATTGTCAAAGTTTATATCTTGAAAACAATCTTGGTGAAAGGACTCTCACCAGGTAGGCTCCTAATTAAAAAGAATATACAGAAGAGACTACATTTACAGACTCTGAAATAAAGGGAGAGGTCTTAAACTAACAGGAGGGGGTTTTGTGTATATGTGTTATGAAAACAAGAGGCAAAAGACGAAAACCACATTGAGTCAATGAAACAAAACCAAATCCAGTCTTTGAAAGAAAGACTGTTGATCGAGCCTGGCACACTGAATTACAGTTGAACAAATACTTATATAGTCATCATTTTGATGGACCATATTGTGTTCTAAGGTATATGCCGACACGTTTAAATACCTAAGAAATGACACAAGCATTCAAAGGGTTGTTAGTTCTATATTTTAAAATACCCAGGTTCAGAGTATTTGAATTGTCAGTTATTTACACTGAATTTCCATGATTTACTCACTCATCAACAAGTACAACAGAAAGAAACTTGCAACAGCACTTCGTATCTCCACACAAAAACATGAATTCTTTTCAGATGCAAAACATGGGTACACATATGGGTATCAAGGAATCATAAACCCCTACCTTCTTATTACAGACTGAACTGTTAAAGGAACAGGAAAAATCCTATTTTTTTAATTATTTGCTTTAAAAAAGATGATGAAAACTCTTAATATCTTCAATGGGAAGGTATCAGTACATGTAGCATTAATGCATATTGATGTAATATGGTTGCTTTTAAAGTACTTGAACAGGATTCATCACATGCTGCAGAAATTTACAGTGACATATTTAAGGAATTAGCTATGTCTAAATGGTTAGTGATCATCCCTGAGAAATAAGGATGATTGGTGTGGTCCTAGAAGACTGCAGAATGACGAATACAGTGTTCAGACTTAAAAACAGTATTTCAAAAAGAGAAGGCCACTTGGCCTTTTCTTAGTCACATACTAAAACAGTGGAACAAATTAGTAAAGAGTAAACCTGGAAGTACTCAGAAATCTGTTAGCAATTAAAACCCAAAACCTGTAAGTATTATTGATTTGCCAAAGAGCAATCGCAGCAAATCAATCGATTTTCCAACTTGATGGTACAGCTGAGCTGATGTCTAGAATTAAAACAGTATGTTCCAATACTTCAACCCAGTTAATTCTTTTAACACTGTCTTCAATTAGAGTTTCATAAGCTTGGAAAAAAATATGTGGCACACATTGAAGATGAGTACACCACTGCTTGGAAAATAACTTGCACCTTAAAAATTGTACATTCGTAGTCTTCAAAATGTTTTTGCCAAATTGGTAGAACATATGAAACCTGTCAGGGCCCTGAGTGTACCACAGGGCTCTGCAAGCTCTTGCCCCACACATAGGGTTTTACTTGCCTGTGCTGAAGGTCAGCTCAGACATAGTGTTACTGCCTCAGCAGGGCACCTTTTGTGTCCCCCCGTCCCCCCCCCCTGCCCCCCCATGGCTTGGGAGCTGCATTTACAATCAAGCCCTTTCCTCAGTTCCTTCCCAATTCACACTGTGGCAATGCTGTGCCTGCACTGTACATTGCTGATCCCAGCCTGGACCTGCTGACTTGACTTCCCAGCTTGACCACAAACTTTCCTCATCAACATGGGTCTGTCTGGCAGTCACTGGGCACCTGGCTGACCACGGCTGCTGTCCTCCCCAGTCCTGCTCATCTTGCTTGGATGCTGTAGAACTGTGAACCTTGTCATTATGGACACTGTCCCTGCCTCCATTTCCCTGTGGAGCAGCCCACTCTTACTACTATTGTCTGCAGGACCTGCTGTCACAGAATCTATACCGTATCACATTTTCAATACCAGCTTGGAAGCTGGCATAGAGAACGCTGTTTATGAAACAGAATAAATAGATTTTATTTCATTTTTGAAGTCGATTAATTTTTATTTATGAATAGATGAAACCTTTGGGAAAAAGCTGGCATCATCCAGCACAAGTCTACAGAGGTTTCTAGTACAAAATCTTCTTAAATCCAGGCTGTTAACAAGGAGGTGAGATTGTATAAAACTGTACACTGTAATTTTAATATATGCAGATTAATAACAATGAACATTTTATATTACTTGCCATGTAGGTTAGACTATTCCTTCTCTAAAGTCTTTCAAAACGCACCTGAATATGTTCCTGTGTGGCATGCCCTGAGTGATCCTGCTCTGGCAGAGGGGCTGGACTTGATGATCTCCAGAGGTCCCTTCCAACCCCTAACATTCTATGATTCTATGAATTAGTGTTTTGTGCTAGACTTTTTCCAATGGCTATTGCAAAACATAAAGAGAAACATGCTAGAAAATTATTGTATTCCTGCTAGGGGAAAGCTAAACTAAAGGGAGAATACTTTATGAGGTAGCATGGGAATTACCACTTTCCTGAACACTTCAAACATACAAAAGTAATAACAAAAGCTCTCTTTCTTTTTTTCAGAGCTAACTGACAAAGTGTATATCCTGTTCCAGTCACCTGATAGTTCCAGCAAGAGTTTAAAATGGTCCTGAAGAACAAAGACTTTCAAACAACTGGAGAAAATCAGCCCATACCTCATTTTGGGGAGCCTATAAAGTACCAGAAGGTGTCACAAAACAGTGATGATCAACTAAAAAACCACAACAGCCTCCAAGATCTCAGCAATAAAGTCTTCATCAACAAACCTACCAGCCAAAGAATAAAGAGAATCTGTGCCTCTTTAGAGTAAACTAATCCTTTGCCATTAATAAGTAAGATTTAGATAATACTATATGTACACCTCTTATCTACCATTAGAGATTTTAAAGGAGAGGTTTGATAGGTAGCCAAGAAGGATAACCAGAGCCATTAACTGAAGGTTTTAATGGTAATGATGTTACATATAACCATTAATGTTTTGACTTTTTACTTTGATAGCAATTTAAAAAAACGTTTAAAGCATTTAAATTTTCCACAGATACGTGCCCATAAAACCTGTGAACACTAGCAGATAAAGAATAAATAAAAAAGGGGTCAAATATCTCAGTAAAACAAATGAAAGCAATGTCAGCAAAGCAAAACAGATTTAATTTTATTATTTAATAATGAGATTGTTCCATGCATGGTAAGAAATGTTTAACTCACCTGATTGCCAACTAAAAGAAGATGTTCTCCCAGCAGAAAGTCCTTTAGCATATCTTCCATTACCATCATGTGCTGAAGAAACAAAATCACTATTTTCACTTCTGCTTTTATACTCTCAGGTTTATGCATTTATTAATGATAGTAGTACAACAGGAACTTTACTTTCAGGGTTTGGGGTGAAATTTTTTTGAACTTTATACTTATAGCTATTTATTTCATAGGAAGTGTCATATCTCAGCCAATAATAGCACAGGCAATCTATCCAGTGAACAATGAAACTAAAATACTAACTCTCCTTATGTATTTCCTTTGCTCCAGCTGATTCTGGGTGTCTGATTTCCCTAAATATATTTAATTCTCCATAATTAATCCTAATGCATTTCCTTTTAGCGTAGTTGAATGCTTGTCACCCAGGATGTAAAAACTTTCATTAATACGTGTATGACAATTTTCCAGCAATTGTACTGGGAGAAAGAAAAATATATCCTGGTAGTACTTTACGGAAACCAAACAGAGGGGATAAAAGGCAACTGACATGAATATGTAAATTACACACATTTATTTTACTGAAGACTAAACACCAGGTCTAGCTTAATGACAAACACACTTTCCTATTCTAATCAAACCTTATTTTCAGGGAAAACGATGATGGGAAAATTCAAGCTCAAGTCTAAAAGTGTTTATTATGCATCTTACAACTCCTAAATTAGACCGTCTAATTGAAGCCACAGTGCTTGAGTTGTATTTTACTATATATTCAGTATCAGAAAAGGTAACATACTGTACATCATTTAACCTTATGTTATTCCTCACAAATAATTTGTTTAAAAGGATTGGAAGGATTTAAGGATAATGTGGCAATGCAGACTACTCACAGTAAAGTCATGTATATTTCTCTACTGTATCTAGAAAAATAGGTCATCTGTAAGTAGGTCAGACAACCTACTTAGAAAAATGCAAGCTTGCCTTTAGATAAACATTTTTTTTTCCCCACATTATCATCTCATGTCTAGTACTAGATTTTACAAAAAAAATAAATTAAAAAATCAGTAGCTTGCCTGTAATTTTTGAGTATAGAAATTCTAGGTTTCTCTGTGAAAGAGGTTTTATGTTTCCAGATCTCTCCAGAACAGAGACTGGGGGGAAAACTCTTGTAAACACAGCTTAATACCACTAAACCCAAACCAGGCATGTCAAAAGACTACTGAATATTCAATATACAATTTACGGAGAGGCCTTCAAGGCAAATTACTGTGTTTTCTGGCATGCATACATGCTGGAAATATATAACTGATGAGAATAACTTTGACTAGATACAGTATAACTTCTAGGAAGTCCGTTTTACCATACGCACTGACTAGATTTTTTAAATTTTATTTCTAAGGCATGAATACATCCTTCTGATGACTTCTTTAATCCTGAATTCCACAAATATGTGTACATTATAGTTACTCTGCAGAACGGCTTTCCCACAAGAAGTACTATTTATTGAAATTAAGTTTTTTATTTTTATTTTTTTACCAATACCTCTGTTAGTGTTGTATTAGGATGAATGCAGATATTTCAGATTATTTACACAACTGACTTGTAAGTAGACACACAGGTATCATGTCAACTTTATCAATCCATATTCCCTGAAGCCTGGCCTTTGGCATATCACCTAAAATTATTTCCATTCCTGTGCCACTTGCTGTGGACAAACATCAATGTTCCACAGCAATGCCAAATTCCACTGGAACATGAAATGTTTCACGACCAAAGACACAGAAGCAAAAACTATGTATTCCATTACGTTGTGCAGCTCTGCAAAGGGCTGAAAATACTTTTTTCCCCTGTTTCTCTTTATTTCTGCAGCTTTTAGATAATGGAGAGTGAGTATTGCACTAGACTCTTAAATCAAATTTCTTCTCCAGCAGGTTTTGCTAAATGATGTTACAGCACTTCAATGACCAAACTACAAACTAGTAATACAAAAAAATACTTTTAGAAATAGGAACAGCTATCCTGAGGTATCTGGTGATTGTTTCCTTAAGCAGTCAGAGTGCATAGCTACCAGGGACAGATAAGAGAGCAGTTCGTTCTCTGCAGCATTTTTAACAGATGTTGCCTAAATAAAACAGATGTACACAGGTTGTGTACAGTTTTCTGCAGCTATAAGCAAGAAGATGGAAAAAGCAATGCAGACACAAGACCTAGCAAGGCTCAGAATTTAATTTCGAACAGATCCAAATTAATTACTTTACCAAAATAGCAACACAGAACAAAATCTCACATGAAATGTTAGTGGGGAAGATGAAGAAGACTGTCATCTGTTCCCCTTGCATGGCCTGTCATCACCTTCAGTAGGTGATACCCTTGTAGCATAGTCTTTCCGTGAAGAAACTGCAAGCGAGGGAGTTAAAAAGAACAGGAAAGGAAAAGTAAGCAAACTCACACCAGGCCCCTAAAAAGAAAAATATTTCACAAGATCATGCTGTCAGTGTTGCCTTTCAGTGGCAAAATATTCTAAAGGTAACTCAGAGGGTAATTCTCTTGCTAAAGATACACCTGTCTGACAGTTTTGAGGCTTCCACACTAGATGGAGAAGAAAGCTGCAATAGACCTACTTCTACAAATGGGATGAGGGGAAACAAAACCCCAAAAAAACCCCACAGTCACCAAGCCTTCCCCTTTTCTTATGTTCACTAATTGCTCTAATGCTTCACTACTGTGAACTAATTAACACTAATGATGCTAATGACTAATTAATAAATCTAATTAAAAATAATTAATAAACCATTTACTAAGAAATAATTAACTAATTATTCTTCACCTTGCTTTTCAAACATATAGTACTAATTTTAATGAAAGGTGGGTTCGATTTCATGTGACAAACACGTAAACCAGTCTCAGGATGGAATTGATAAGATAAGCCCTAAGGGTGGATCAGATCAGCAGCAGCCATAAAAAAAATGAAGAAATAAATCATGGTACACAACATCTGATCAAATCATTCTAAACACAATTCAGATTCTGTTGCTGTTACTTAATATTTTATGAATGTTCAACAGGATCATTACAATCTCTTCACAGAGGGATGGTGAAGACACATCTGAAATGAACATCAAATCCTGTGAGAAAAAATTTAGCCTAAAGCAACTACTTAAAAAAAAAATCCTTAAAAATTATTTAGTATATTATTTAATATGTTTGAACATGTGCATTAATACGCATTTAATAAACTTTTTGTACCTCAGAAGACAGTTTTGTACTTACCTGTGCATTTTCATAAAACAAAACATCAGGCACTTTCATTTTCTCAGTTGAGTTATAAATTGGCATCATCACAGACCCTATCTTCAGCATCCCATTATTTATTTCACCTAGACATTTTTCAGGAAACAAGCAAATGCATTACTTACAGCATTCTCTGAGCAGACATGCAATCAATCCCCAACACTTGCAAGTTACAATTTATGAGTTTTAACAAGGCTGTAGGTTGCTGTAAATGATGTTTGTCTAAAGAAAAGGAATGCTTGAAAGAGTATCCATTAACCAGAAGTTACAATATCAAGAATTTGAACTCTCTTCAAAATTGCAAAGAAGTCTGTTACAATAAATGATGAACAGGTGATCTTATGGGAAAAGTACCATAAGAAAAACTGTAAGTTGAGACCAGTGCCTTGGTTTAACTTCATACTCTCATTTTATTATTTGAGTACCACTAATACTGTTAGGCTACATTTCCTCAACCCGCAAGTTTTCTCACTCTCATTCTCCCTGTTCCCTCTCCCTGTCCTAGTGGGGAGTGGGGTGTGGAGAGCAGTGATCAGCTCCGGGGGTGCTCAGCTGACAGTTGGAGCCAACCCACCACAACAGTACAGAGTCACTGCTGATTTTCCCTTTCAGCACTGTGTTTTTGCTCAAATGGGTTATATGAGTATGTGGACACATTACACATTTTGGTGAAAACTGGCTAAATTTGCACTCATTGAAATAACTTTCAACTACAGCTCCAAGAGAAAAAGTACACTAGAAAAATTTCTTAGATCAAAAGAACCATGAATTCTGTCTTTACGAAAATCACAACTAAGTGTAAACAATAATATTGTGCAATAAAAACTAATACCTTTTTTTGCCACTATTTTTTTAATCTGGTATAGTGTAAAACTGAAAATAGCCTAAATTCTAAGTAGATGTTTTTAGTTGTTCATCCCTTGAAGAAAATTCAAGGGATGTATCAAGATAAAAAAAAAAGGAATGGTAAGCAGGTAGTATCCCACAATTGGCAAGAGTTCAAATTATTCTATATAGAGAGTTTTTATACATACAAAAAAAGCAAATACAGATATAATAATACATGGATGGCTGCATATGTATATGTGGGAATATATGTATATACACATACATATGGCTGCATATATATAATGGTGTATATAATAGATTGATTGAATATATCTGTATTTACGTATATATTTTTATACATATTACACAAATAAAATCTATAAAAACAGAATCCATATTAATTAAAACCAACGATGTGTTTACTACTGAAAAGATCTAAGCAAAAACACGGAAGTCAAATACATCACAAAACTGAGAATAAACATACAGAAGAATGACAGCAGAGATGCCAACACTGTTGAAGTAAAGGAAAAACTTAGTGAATGGAAAATGGTAAATTGCTGAAAGTGTGCTGCCTGACAGAAGACATGAAAAGACACACAGATAGCATAAAGACCAGGGGTCATGTAGGAATGAGAAAACAAGTGAGAGAAATGGCAGAAGCACAAATCAAATATATGTGTAGCCCTGAAGACTACTGCAAACGAGTTCAAGTTGAATGAAGTAAAGAAACAAAGACCTGCTTGATAAAGGAAACATGTAACAACCACAGCAATTTAAAGAGAATAAAAAGAAGGGAAACTAAGAAAGAAGTGTGTGTCAGAATGAAAGGAAAACATATCCCAAGACTTTCACAAGAGTCTCAATGAGAAAAAGTTTAATCTTAACAGTGGATAAAAAGAAGTGATGATAAAAAAAAACCAAAGCAGAAGGGATAAATATTAAGATCAAACCAAGGCTGTAACTCTACAGAAGAGTAGTTATCAGTGATTTAAAAAACAAAACAAAACAAAACAACAACAACAAAAAAAAAGAGAGGGGAAAAAAAAAGCAGTCCAAGCAAGCCTCAGTACATGGATCTCCTAGACTGGAAAACACTTAAAGATGATGGAGAACAATATTCCATGACCTGGGAATACAGCAGACAATAGAAGAGTATAAAGAGATCAAGAGCTGCACTGCATTGTGATAGAACAATGGCAAAGGGACGTAACTAGAGCCAATTGCATTTAATGTTGAGGATAATTAATACACCTTTATATGCTCAACTGTTTGAGTAACATTCATGAAGAGCAGGAAAAAAGATGGCAGAAGCTTACATGTGTAATTCTTTTCCTCCAGTTTCTTCATGTCATCTGGACTAGTCTCAATACCAGAATCCTCCAGATTTTTGTGTAAAGCTGATCTGGCAAGGCTTGGTAAAAACCTAATTGAAGAAAAATAATAGGGAGGTTATATTTTAAGGAATTTTTTTTGTTGTAAGTTTTCGGTATTTTCTGTACTCTAAAATCAGTATGAAGCTTTACTTGGTCCTCCAAACCCTGAATGTCTATTCCTTTCACAGTCTTCCAACATTTCACCTATCCCCAAGGAGAGAAACTGAGCTTCTTCTATAGGCAATAAACTACATTTGTGGCTGCGTGCTTATTATAAAAGGCTTCAGTGAGATTGCACATTGTAATGGGGTGGAAGTATGCAATGTCCTCATTCCACTGCCAGTAAGACCTACAATAAAACCAGTGTTTTTTCGGAAATAACTTTTCTCTTGACTTGTTTCACTTGGACTCAGGATTCCAAAGACAATGAGTGAGCTCTGAGATGTCCAAAACTAGGTCCTTTCAGTTTTCCAAAGCTTTTTGATAATTACAATTTGCTTTCTTTCAGAAAGCAAACAAACAAACAAACAAACAGACAAACAACAAACCCAAAGAAACTAGATGATCACAACTTTTCTAGATACAGCTTTTAGAACTGAAACCAAGCCTCCACCTAACATCTAATCACACTAGACATTAATATAACTCTGCTTTGAGACAGTGAAGTAATGCTGATAACGGTGACTTAATCTATATAATGCAATGAAATATCCTCATAAAAATGAGAAAAGAGTACAAAGTCACTTCTACTTACCTCCTAGGTTTGAGAATACCACAGAAATACTTCTAAAGAAATGCCAGTCTTTAAGGAATAAGACAGCAATTGTGTTATCAACTAAAACACATGAAAAGCTATCTTGTTAGCAACTGACTAAGAATCTCTTGAACTTTCACCAAAACTAGCACTTCTACCTGGAAAGGCAGGCTTTATTAACAGCATAGTAAAGGCTTTCATCTGGATGTTGTGACAGTCGACGACAAATTCGCAATAGTTGTCGAGTCGATAAAGATGAAGCCAGTGACTGTGCCTGTCGAAAAATACAAGGTAGTTTAATTATTTGATCTCTGTGATTGGATCTCAGGGATTTAACCTGAACAAGAAAAAAATGTAATCCAGAAAAAATTATTTCAACTTTTCTTGTAATTCATAGGTGCTTTCTGCCTCTTAC
This sequence comes from Actenoides hombroni, assembly GCA_024336885.1. Taxonomy (NCBI): domain Eukaryota; kingdom Metazoa; phylum Chordata; class Aves; order Coraciiformes; family Alcedinidae; genus Actenoides; species Actenoides hombroni. Next base: position 4,483,875 of record WUAM01000323.1, read on the forward strand.
AGAAACTTATGCTTTTTAATTTGCAAGCTTGTAGTTATGTATTTGTTGCAGTAATTCACTGCCATGGAAATCATGATGTCATCAAAAGATTAGCATTAAAATTTTACTTGATAAGCAACAGGGAGAAAAAATGTGCTGATAACTGACTTTTATTCACTATATAACACCTAACACTAAACAATATTAAGAATAACAAGGAGGTTAGCCACTGTAAAAGGATCAGTGTCCTAAAAACTCATCTGCTCTTCACAAACTGAATATGAGCTCCACATGTAATGCTCTGGCAAAAGGGTCTGGCAGGATTCTTGGACTTAAAAACAAGACAACACTGGGCAGCAGTAAGGAGATTGTATCACCTCTGCACACGCCTTCTGGGCAGGCCGTTACTGGAACACTGTGTCCTTGTCTGTTGTCCACATGTTAAAGCAAATGCTAAAAACTGGACATGATTCAGCAAGGAGTTACAAAAACGATTCAATGCCTGGGAAGGCAGACCTTAAAAAATAAGGCAAAATTTTAAAAACAAACAAACAAACAAACAAACCCTCCAAACAAGTGGCCATGTATTTAAAGAGAGATCTGAGGCCTATGAAAGAAAACATTCTATAATTATATCTACCGGATGAAGGTATTTAATACAAATAAGTTCCCTATTTTAGCAGGAAACACACAACAATGAGGGTGATCTGATAAGTCACACCATGCTTTGCCCAGGTCAAGTGAAATATTTTAATTAGGCAATTTCAAAATGTTTTGTTTTGGTTCATATAATGATTTCTCACTGCATTACAATTATCTTAATATATTATGCAGTTTCGATTGGAAAAAAAATCCTGAAATTTGCCATCGGGGGGAGGG
>WUAM01000323.1:4487186-4505881 GCA_024336885.1 Actenoides hombroni
CTTTCCCCCACCCTTTGCTAAAACAAACAGCAACAGAAGAAGAAAGAAAATTAAAAAAAAAAAAAAAAAGAAAAAAAAAAAAAAAAAAAAAGGCTCACCGTGGCGTCATTTGTCTCCCTAAGCTTGTGTGTTAATGACAACAACTGCTCCACAGCAACACTGGGTACGTTTGGAATCTGCTTGAAAGAAAAACAGTATTAATCTTACTGCAAGATACACAAGTTCCATATACAGCTACACCCAGTTGCAATGAGTGTGCAGCTGCTGCAGTTGCTTTACGTCAACCAAAAAGGAGTACAGTTTTGACAAAGAGCATTTTGCTATTACTGCATCATTTAATATCACCTTAGGAGTGCTAATTTATATCAATACCATTAAAAGATAAGCAGGAATGCTGCTTTGATAAGCTTTGAAAATGAAGACTCATTTATGTTCACTAAAACAGCAAAATATTTTTTATGTAGTAAATAATCATGTCCAGTAAGCAATAGTCAATAAGTGTCTAAAATATAGAACGTACTTACCATTCTTTTAATAACTTCAATTTCTTCTCTCTTGCTTAAAGATTGAACATTATGAAAAAGAAACAGGGTCAGAAACTCTGGACCCAGCCATTGTTGGGTACTACTTCCAATGACAGGAGGTTCTGCTAAGACCACTATTCTGAAAGAAGGATGGATAGGAAAGATAGACCTGCAAAAAGAAGAGTTTTAAAATGCATTACCTGGCTTAAGCAGTGAATATCGAATTTAATTTTTACAGCAGATGAAAAAAAGAGATTTAAATTATCGTACTGAATCGTACCACAGTCTATTCAGATCGTTTGCAATGCAAGTTTATTTAAAAAAAAAAAAAAAAAAAAAAAAAAGAAAAAAAGACACAGACTGCATAATGTGACTTGCAATTTTATAAATTTACAGTTCTTTTATGCTCAGGAGGGTATCCAAGTCTCCTCATCTGTGACAGGACCTTCATACCTCAAAATGAACAAATACCGGTAACTAAGCTACAGTCTACTGTACTGTATGTCTGAAATGGAACTGTCTCACTCCCCTGGCAGACTTTTGCAAGTGCTTTACCTAAAGCAGGATGTCTCACAGGCAAATCAGGGAGAGAACAAGATCTACTGGAGCTGCAGTAATGAGTAACTTCTTTTACTCAATTAGACTGACAGAAAGGATAACAATGTAGAGACTGGCCTAGATACCATGAAAAGCTGAATTTATGAAGAGTTTAGGAACATTTCCCTTAGTAATATTCTTTGTGACCCTTGGAAAGTCACCTAGACTCTTAGGGTGGGATTAAAAGCCTAACTTCATAATATTCCTGAAAGTTACACTTCAAAGACCAAACTAGTTGCCTCATTCTTGGCTCATTTTTAGAGTTAGTGTGGGGAGACAGGTTCCTCCAACAGCAGATTAAGACTTAAAAGAATTTAAGAAATGACCTGCTGGGTCCTTCAATCTACCCATCTTGCTCCATGTTCTGTCTGATAACAACAGCAGGAGATACTCCTTGGGGAAAGCATATAAGCATAGCCACTACCAGTAGTCTGTCTTCCTCATCCTCTCCCAGCATTCACAGTCTTTAAAGACACTGGAGAGCATATCTCTATTTGCTTTAATGTCTGTTTACCCACAAATCTGTCTAATACTAATCTTTCTGAACTTCTACATCCTATCTGCTTCCACAACTTCTCGTGGCAACTCATGCACTGTTCATGGTTGTAAAAGGAGCTTTTTTTTTTTTTTAAATCTTTACGGAATTGATCTGCTAGCTTCAGTCAGTGTCTCCTAGTTCACACTGCAGGATTTGGTGACTAACAGTTTCTTAGCCACCTGCCTATTAGATTCCATTAAAGATAATGGGAGCTTATTGTTACCAACACAAACTTAAATATACAACTTTCAGCTACACGTTAGGGCAATAGAAGACTACTGCTTCAGTTTTTGGTATCTTTGCCTTCTTCAGATCTTTTGTCTCCTTTATCTATGTAATATTATCACTTCTTCAGACTGGGAATTCACTGGTACTCATCAATCAGCACAATTTCATGATCTCTAGAAGCAGGAGAAATAAGAGAGTAACAAGTCAGACACAAAAGAGAGTCAAATTGTGGAAGGAGGGTCTGTTTTCAACAATTAATTTCACAGCACTCTTATCAAAATAGGAGACATCAATCTGGAAAAAGCAAGTGAAATTTAGACAGCTTATGTTGCTAGATATGCCTGTTATCATGTCATTTTCCATATAAATGACTATGTTTGAAATCAGAACACTTGGAGACAAGTATTCCTCCTGGTTGAACTGAGGAGGCAAATGATGGCATAAGCAAGAAAAGCTGAAGAGAGACTATGACCATTTAACATAAATTAACAAATCCACTGCATAGTTGGGTCATCTGTTCATCATAACAATAAACCTGTGATACAACAGAGCGATTATAGCAAACAGTCTCTTTTATCAAAGCAAACACAGGGGGAGGCATGAGTTATTCTCAGCTGAAAGTCATAAGCCTAGAAGCTACTCCCTGATTGATAAAAATAGAAATAGATGTCTGAAAACATCACATGAAAGAGGAACCAATGGGAATGTCATTGTCACTAAGCATAAAAGAAGGTCATGGAACATTACCCAACCTTATTATAGAAGAAAACATTTCCTAGATAGGATAAATACATATACTTCCAGACTCATCTCTCCCCCTTTACTAAGAAGAAAAACAACCCTCCTCCAGAAATCCATCCAATTCGAAGGACCAGTTCTGGTCCTTCTGCAATACCATAAGAGAACACAAGAAACAGTCATCTTTCCCTAGCAAAAAGAACACATTTCTCTTGTACCAACATTCACGTCACTGCCTAACTCGAAGGCCATGGTAGGGACAGCCAGGGCATGGGGAAAAGCAGGAGGAGAGGAGATGCAAAGACAGAGGAAGGTAACTTGGTGCTATCACTCAAAGTCACTGACAAACTCTGTCAACTTGGACATATCACAACATCACTGCTGTAGGTTTCCAGTTTGTAAACATGAATAAAACTATTTGGCTACTTCAAAAGCCTATTGTTTGGACTGATGTTTGCAATGTTGAAAATGTCAGGCTCAGTGTATTATTAAAACAAATGCCACAAATGACTCAATGCTGCAATGCTCTGCAAGTTTCCAGCTTCCATCAGCACCACTGAAGAGTTTCAAAGTTTTTCCATAATATTACAGATCAAGTCTCTAAAGGGATACAACACAGAGCTCCTACATGGAGCTATATTTTATAAAAAGAAACCCTTGACATCTTGAGTTCTCTGCAGATGAAGGCCAAGGAAGTGTATCTTGTTAAAAACTTGACACTTCTTAAATTAAAGAGCCTCAAACACAGTGGGAAGATTTGGTGTTAGTTGATTAATACAAAGATTCTCTATCCTTCTCTCCATTAAATGTTTACTGACAACACAGGTAATAGAGTGCTCTCTGAATAGTATGCGTGTCCTTCTTTTGACATCAGTGTTTAATTCCAACCAAGGATTACTGCCAGTGCTCTTAAGAGGAAAATTAGAACACAGTCTGTTCAGGGTGATTTTAGGGAAAGATTGTCTTGTTATTAACACATGGTTCTGAGCAATTGAAGCTTCTCAAAAAAACAAACAAACAAGGCATTTGCAAAACCAAACTGCTTTTGGTTGTCTCTTCCTGTAACATGATTTAATAAATCTCATTTTCTACCACATTCATTTTATGAGTTTGGAATTGCTATAATACTAGGACCACAATGACCCATTTTTATTTTCTTGCTGTTTTTCTTAAATTTCACCACAGTCTAAAATTAACAGTGAATCTGAAAATTCACTAAACTCAATTAAAAGCCCACAAGAATAAAAAAAGCAAGCAAAACCTAGAAAATGTAAGCAATTAAAACCTTTTCTTTCTTCTTATATTCACTCATTGCCACAGTTTATATTTGTCTCATTTACTGAGTGTTCCCTTTCAAGCTAATCACACGGAAAATAATTCACTGTCTACAGGGCATTAAAACCACCCATGCATTATGAGTGACTTCTTTTAGCTTTTGAACAATCCTATTATATGCCTACTTCTATATTTTCCTGTAATAGCTGCCTTTCTGCTCACCACACCAAGGACTCACCATTTCCGTGTGTGTGTGCATGTGTTAAGGGTGGGGTATCCACCCAAACAGGTTAAAATACTGCATCATAAGATAAACAAACCAACACTTCACTGCTTGTCTTGTAAAGGCTGTGTACTACCTTTATAGTATCTGTCTCAGTGAAGTAATGGATGATTAGAGAAGAAATTCTGTGCAGAAATCTCGGGTATGAACAGTACTTGAACACACTTTCTCTTAATCTCTGAACCTGTACAGGAAAATGAATCATATAATCATTAACAGAATAAGAAATCAGCAACTATAATTTCCTTCTGTGTAAAAGATCTTTAAGGACCATCTGTTGCTTTCCCAAGGGCAGCTTTATTTGTTTTTCTCCTTCTCCACGAACTCAGAAACAAAAATACTTAGTTTCCTCAAACAACTGAACGTCATCTTACTGTGGCTGTTAACTCCACAGCCAAACTGGCACAAAAAAGCATGGAGGAAAAAGTACCCTGTGCTTACTGCTATTTATCTGTAGCTTATAGGCTTCCAGCAGGCTGAGAGTATTGCAAAAATCTCACAAGGGCAAACGTACTGCTTGCACTTATCAGTCCTGGCAGAGGTATTGCACCCACCCATCTGAAGCCATCCACAGAAAAATGCTAGTTGACATGACAGATGTAGAAATGTAATAAAGTAATAGTGAGCATATAACTCAATGACAAAAACTAACATAATTTAAAGTAAGAATAGAAATTATTAGCTCTTAGAAAGGTAATAAAACTTTTAAACGAAGTTGTCCAAAAAAATAATTTATGAATAATGATGTTTTAACCTGCAAAACTTGAAAACAACCTGAAAATCAAGCAATAACTTCCTCTCTGTCCAGCACCGCTAATAACACTGCCACGGCTTACGCACGTTCATATTGTCTACTGTGTAAGGCATGTGATTCCTTTAGACCATAATGTGATCTGAAATACCCTGAAATACCAACACTTTATTTAAAAAAAACCACACACTCTTGACTTATCAGGGTTGGAAATTAAGTGATGGATTGTGCAGCATTCTCCTTTCTATTCTGCTTACACATACGAGTATTATTACTATTGAAGCATTAAAATTGTAAGCACTAAAACTCTGAAAAATATTGTGGGGTTTTTTTTTTTACTATTGAAAGATTTTCATATTGGAGCATGAAAGCTTAGTACAAAATGTATATTTCTTATCTGAAGAAGGGATCCCCTAAAACTTCTCCAGCAATATCTCAATTTTTTCTCTTCTTAGAAATGGGAAAAATTTTCAGGTGTGTCAAATCCTTTAACAGACTTAAACACAGACTTAAAAAAGCCTACTGAAGTTTTGGCTCATTGATTAAGAATAGTACTCCTCCTCTCTATAATTGATTTTAATGGAAATTCTGTTTTAAAATTCCACTCACTAAGTACTAAATACTCTACTAAAAAGCATTATGGGTTGTTCCTTTCCACTATGAAAGATGTATTTGCACTTATGTAACTTACAATAGCATCTGGCCACCCCATTAGTGAGTCTTAAATTAAGGGAACAGTAACAGTGAGTATGGAGAATAACAGTGAGTTATTTTATATTAACGAATGACTGGAAGTAGCACAGAAGACAGGAACTGCAAACTACACTACAAATAGGCAAGAACACTCAACACACAGCAAAGCTGACCCGAAGCGGGGGCAGATGGGGAGAACTATGTCCTCCATGTTCTCAGCTTCTGACATATGGCAGTAAAGTATCAGTTCTTCTCTATCACAGCTGCCTTCCAGTCTCCAGCTATTGTATTTTCTGAAATCCTAAAGATGGCCTTGACCTCTCCTAATTTAATGATTTCCTAATGAAGGTTTTGGCTTCTTTCTTCTTAATTCTAGTCTTTCAGAAGTACTCCCTTTTCTCTTGATCTTGTATTTCCTCTGTTTATGACTATTTTCAGCTACTTAATTTGGTCCCGCCTGACTGCTTAGACATTTAAAACTGTCATGCACTTCACTGAATCGCTGATGTCGTCTCAGTATGTTTTTTCCTCTTCCTCTGCTTCTCATAAGAACTACATTAGTGCACTGGATCAGGTGAATAATTAAAATTAAAAGTAACAATATGTATTCTACGCTCCATATTGATTTCCAATATACAAATGAGAATCAAGGCTTTATGAGTGGGATTTAGCAAAAAAAATGTCATAATAATGCCCTGCTTCAAATAAAACTTGAAACCAATTTCCATACGGAACTCCTTTATTGAAAAACTAACAGTAGTCTTAATGTGTCACTCATCAAACATCCCAGACTCAGTCCCAGCAGAACTGGGAATTGCAGTGTATATTCTGCAGGACTGGCAAAGAGCAACTACACTGAAATTACTTTAGTCGAATCCAGCAAATCAGGATAAGTAAAGCTTTCTTTTCATCTTAGTCTAACATCAGAAATATAGCTAAGGCCACTAGCCACAGCCATCAACACAGCAAAAGAGACATTTTTCATCAATATGGAAAGTATTTCCAAATTATGATTTAGAAGTAAGAATTTGCCCAGCCAATCTGCTAAGAAATTCAAGGTACAACATATCTTATATAAAATCTCCACAAGGCAATCTTCTACAGGCATATGAGGGATGGTTAGCACCATCATGTTTTCTTTATCTCTGATTAAATCAGCTGTCAGTACCTTAGATATCATTTGATGAGAAGGTGTCTGGAGAGAAGGGCTAATTCTGCACAGCCATTATGCAAAACTGGGAGGTGCTGAAGGTTGCAGTGACAGGTAACTGCTGCTGAAAAGCATAAGTACCAGGGAGGAATGCAGTCCTGGAATCAAAGAGGAACTGTTGACACTGCATCCTGGACCCAGTGAAAGGTAGTGATGTTTTCAGAATATGTAAGGGACCAAAACCAGAGTGAAGTCCTGGAATACCTTCAGTGCCTCAAGGGCTGATGAGAACAGTGACCTCTCTACAGAGGGGTAGTTCACTGATGCCAAAGAAGTCCACAGCCAAAACCAAACAAGCAGATACATGTTTGTGTTACCTTGGCTTCTTCTGAATAAGTCAGTACATAAGAAAGCTGAACAAGCACCAGATTGAATGTTTCACCTAGGAGAAGGTGGGATTCTCAGCACAATGGACTTCAGCTACTTTGACACCAGAATTTTCATCGGTATCCAAGACGGTGCTGAAGGGTCACACGGAGCTTCCATGTGCAAGAATGCCTACACAGGGGGGTTTCTGTTTGCTTGTTTTTAAGATTGAGTCCTAATCAGAAATGTATTCCTGTCTAAAACAACAGACACCCTTCATTTATGGATCAGAGGGCAAAAGCTCACTGTCAGTCAAACAGATAATTTAAAGCTGAGGAATTCACAATACACTATGTTGTAAAATATTAGGTAAAAACGCACATTGTAATCTGAAGGAAAAGGGGACAGCCTTCTGAGGAAAGCCAAAAAAAGACTTTTGGAGCCTCCAAAGTAGTCAAAGACAGTGCACAATTTGCACTGAACAGTGGAACCAAAAGGTTACTCAATGACGCTGAAGAGAAGCAAAGTGCGTACAGAGGTGGCGCAGTAAGAAGACAGGTCTTCAGAATAGTCATTAAAGAAGACAGCTTGGACAGTTCTCATGGTCTAACAGATGATGGTTATAAGGGAGTCCACTGCCAAAACAGCCATAGTTAGAACAGACAGACATAGAATCCATATGTAAGGCTCTATTCTTGTGGGACAGATCTGATCCAGGAAGAGGGGCAGTTCTGAAGACGAATGTGTGATGAATTGAGCAGGTTTCTGAAGTAGATTGGCATGAACCAAAGGGTACCATGCAGTAAGCAAAACAGCACAGCCACTGCCATTGAGCCTGAAAGCACCTTGAACAAGACCATGAGCACAGAGCAGGGAGAAGACTCACACAATGACTAGACGTGTTTTGAAGTACAAAGTCCAGTGCGTAGTGGGGATACCAGCCAAGATGGATTCTTGGAGTTCTGATTCTCTTTTCAAAGTCTGGTCTTCAAATCCTGATAAACAGTATACTTCCCTCAGATAAAACAAATGACAGGAGATGCCCATCTAGCTGGGTATATGGCCTCAGCAGCATGGACACATTTTGCAACAAGTAGGCTTAGATTACATCATTCCTACAAAAAAAATCAAAAAAAATGCTATGGAAGACTTAAAATGTAGTTTATTTTTTCTTTGGACAGTATTCTTTGACCAAAATAACAAAACCAACAAGGCAGTAAAAGAAAAACAGCTTTTCTAAAGTGTTGACTATGAAGAAAGTCAAAAGAGAAATTTTTCTCTTTCAAAGAGAAAAATTTTATTCAGCGAAACAACTGAGAGAAATAGGGTGGCCCATCATGAATGTAACCCTACAATGACCCATAAGGCCTCTTCAGAGTTTGGGTACATATACACACTACAGTGTAAATATCAGCACAGACATCAGACATAAAAATTCAACAGTTTGTTCAGAGTCTAGAGCCATTTAAAAAAATCAGAGTATGTTTAGCTCCTTATATATTACTGAATATTAGATTGCCATTGTTTTGACATACACTCACCAATATCTCATTAACTAAAACAGGTCATCAGTGTTTGACTATGTATTGAGTATAGCCTCAGAGGACTAGAAAACACTTCTATCTCTGGAATGTTTCTAGCAGACAAGTGGAAGTGAAGAAACAGAAAGAATAAGCATAATGGGTCCCAACCCATCCTTAGGATTTCCTGCCCCATATTAGTTGTAAATTAAATACCAGCTTTCTAGTTAATAAGGCAAAAGAAAGTAACAACTTGTATTTAAGTACCATTTAGCTTTATTTTCCAACACTCTCTATACAACGCTCCAAAATTAAATATTACGTACATTTATATCTATGTTTTTATGTACTTATAATTTCTCTTCACTTTCTAACTCCTTCTGTTAAAGGATGCTGAACGTTTTCGTTTTAGTTCAGCTACTCTAAACAGGATATAATTTTCCCATGCCACTAAAAGAATAAAAGCTCATAAGGAAACTGATGTTTAAAATATGTTTCTCCTGGTGATTAGAAGGTATCAATTTAATAGGGAAGCATTTTGCGTGACGTTAAGAACAAAAAAGAAGACAGAAGATTAAGCCCTTTACAGGACGAAACGCTGTTTGCATTCTATAGTCGTAACTGACACTTTACCTTTCCTGTAGTTTCTCATCAGAGATCTGTAATTCTTCTTTTAAGTTTTGGTATCTATCTTCCCTTAACAATCTGGTGCCATCATAGAGAGTCAGTTCTCTGTCATGTATCAATCTGTTTGAAAATAAAAAAAAACAAGCCTTATCTAGCTTTTGATTACTTTAAAAAATACTAATATCAATTAACACATTTTTAAAAAGCTACCTCATAGTAGGGGGATCATAATAAAAAGAAGTTATACCAATTTAAGATGCATCCAGTTGTGGAGTTGAAATCATATGCATAAGCAAACAGTTTCAGTGCAGAGTCAGTCAACTTAATTTAAACAGTTATGGTAAGAAAAAAAAAAAAAAAAAAAAAAAAAAGTCTTACCAATACAGTGTGCATAAATGGTGTCAAACAACCATTTTCTTATACTTGAATAATCTACTTATGTTTTGTTTCTTAAAGCAATAGATGTCAGTTAGCTTTAATGACTAACACACACACAGACCTAGCTTTTATTTTTTTTATGCAGAAGTTGAGAAGATATAATGCATGCACATGTCAGAAGAAAAATCAGACAGCAAAACTAAACTGATTAAAAAGGAAAAACCAGGCAAGTATAATTCTCTCTTCTGCCCTTCTGTGAAGGCAGAAAATGTATTTGCTACAACCTGCTTTTAAAGCTGGTGGTATTCTTTAAGTTTGCAAAAGGCAGTATATAATGCAGGCACATGAAACAGCAGAAAGGTTTGACCTGACAGTATACATTATTACTAACATAGTATTTGCTATTACTACTTCTGTTCTGCAAAGTTTAATTTATCTGTTATCGAATTATGAAATAGTGTTTAGAAAGAGTTCTTTGCAATCAACGTAAAGTATGCTTTTACATCTAACTCTAACCATCACCTTTTATTTAGAAGAAGAATGCATTCAAAGGATTTTGAACGTTTTCTGAGATCTTGCATTTTCAAATCACTGCGCAAATACTACTAATCCTTAGATTTCACAAGTGTAGAGTAAAATCAAGATCACTTATTTCAGTTCAGACTTATATTCTGTACTGGCAAAGAGAAGAAATTTCCTGTATTATTATAAACTTACAAAGAACACAAAAAAATTGCTTCTGCTTTTAGAGTATGTAAAGACTGAACATTACATATTCTACGAAACTTCAGTGCTTAAGTGCTTAAGTGTGATCTTTACAGTATTCTTGAAGTTGTAAAGTCATATTCACCAGAATAAACTTAATTTCTCAGTATGCACGCTCTCAATAAACAGATCACGCACACCCAACTTATCCGTGCTCACGTCCTGACCTTTGAAGTACAGCTAGAGTGCCAGGGTTAATTCGATGAATGCCATCAAGAATAACAAGCTTTCCTTCCAGGGCAGCAGTAACAAGTGGCGATGGTCTCCAAGCAGTGTCTCCATTAGGAAGAGTGTACCTTTGCTGTAGCAAATCTCTAGCAGTCATATCCTGTAAGTATCAATTCATCAGAAGAATGTACTTACGCTCTACTTTGTTCAACTACAAGTACATGCTTTCTCCTTAGGAAAAAACGCATTCTATTTTTTTCCTGAGAATATACCCAAAGAAGACTAGCAGGAAATCTTCAATTACTTTTCCAAAGAATATTAGAAACACACACAGAAATCTACACACACACTATGTTAAATAGTCTTTGGAAGCTCTAGACTTGCCAAAATCACCTCTCTGAAACCAGAACAAATGCCTTTTTTTTCCAGCCTTAAACATAATGCCAGCATATGACAACTTGTACACAGTTTTATGTACAGAAGGGGGCAGCAATTTACACCTGGAACAAACACGAGTCATTTATTTCATATAGAAGTCACATGAGAGAGCAAAGATTTCATCATTAACCTGAAACACAAACCAGCGTGACATTCCACCTCCCAGCAGGAAAATGTAGTGGAAGCATCAGAGAATAAAGGACAGAATAAGAAAGAAGCCAGTATCACACAACATCCCAAAAGTATACAGCATATGATAAAATAATGCTTAAGAGATAAATCAACGCCAAAGGCAGAATCTAGCATATCCTCCAGCACACACATTTTAGATGTTCCATTATAAGGTAAGCACTAGAGTAACAAAGACTTAATAGCCACTTTGTGACCTGGATGAAAATCCTTCCTCAGGCTGTGCTGTGAACACAACTTAACCTAAAATCAGATGAGAAAAATATTTCCTATTGTAGCTGTAGCTTTTGCATATGTCCTTTTCACAACCATATACCCTTTGGACTTTAAAGAATAAAAATAGAACATATTACGTCATATGGCCTGAATCATTTCCTCCTTCTACATTTCCTTAAAAGCCTTAAAATAACAGGACACAGTCTGGTTCCTTCAGTGCTTCAACATATGTATAATTTAAAGTCCCACATTCGAATCCATAAAACTAGACAGTATTTTTATTGTTGTATTTCTGTTTTGGGGGTTTTTGTTGGTTTTTTCTTTACCGCTGTGTTCGCTCTTTTCTATTTTATTAACGAATTAGACTAGAAACAGAATGTGAAACATTTTCATCAAAGCCTGAGAAAAATGTGGGTTTAGGACTTGCAGGAGAGGTGTGCATTCAGTAGCTAGTAAATGCTGTACAACTTAATATTTAACTAACACATCTTCTGATAATTCACCTCTAAAGGAATGAAACAACATACAGTATGAATGGATTGAGAGCCTAGTATGCTATACAAAATATTAATCTGTAATTCCAACAACCACTTAAGAACCATACAGTAATTTTCTGGAGATAAACTGAGAAGTGTATTTTGCTGCAAAATATTTTCTGAAATTAAAAAAGATCATTTACATTGTAGTTTAAATGGTTGACTGACATTCAATTTAGTGATGCATTAAAAAGAAATACCATTTGCTAAAACCTCCACAGTTTCTGTTACAGATTTGCCTTATGGCAAAGCACCTGCATAGTGATTGATTGCTTCTTTTTATTTACTCTAAAACCATTTTTTATGTATGACATCAAAAATATAATTTTATGAGATACAGTGTTATAATACTCTAACACCAAAAAGTCCTCCTTTGGAAGGGAGGTAATAGAAGCATATAAATTAATTTTTTCCCCCTTATCACAGCCAAAGCAATGGCAACATTATAATGCCTTGTGAAACAAACTGCTTATTTTAATTTGTAACCGTCACTGTAACTAACATGTTCTACATTGCATTATTTTCTAAAATATCTTCTATACAGGAAAAAAACCACCATTTATGACAGAAAACAAGTAGGATAACTTCTGTTTCACTCCCTTCAGCAGCTATAGCAATACAAGCCTCCAACCTAGACATTTTTCATGGCTCACATCACTAATCATATTCTTGGCAATTATGAGGTAAAAAATTGTGTTTCCTGCTTTTCATGACAATTTGGACTTATTCTTTGCTAGTATTTCTCAAATAATAAAAAAAAAAAGGAAGGAATTTGTAAAGAAAAATTATGAAGTCATGCAAAAAGAAAAAGACAGAAAAAAGGAATCCTAGAAACAAAAACATCACAGTACACAAACACTAGCAATGTACTTAAAAGACTGTTTTTGACGGGAAAGAAAAGGAGCAAGTTGCTGGATAACTGTTATAACATCACTTTGAATATTGTTTTTCTTTCCCCCCCTGAAACACTGGGTGAAGAAAATGTTTTATTTTAAACAACTTAAACCAAAAGCTCCCTAACTACAGTCAACAAAGAACTAGCTGGCTGCTGCTTCTCATTTGCTGTTGCTTAACTGCATTAAGAGACAACTTAAAAACAAACCTTTCCTAATGAGGAGTTTCCTTTCTCAACAATTTGTCTACATGGAATTCAATATAATGAGATATCCATATAATGATGTCGGACATCACAAATGAGATAGGATTTGTTCTCTGAGACAACCATTAATATAAGAGATTATCTATGTGCTCAAAAGGTTTGGGAAATCTTGGTTGAAGTAAAGTTGATTCTCATCTCACAGGATAAAAGTTTTTAGATATTTTTCTCCTGTGAAATCAACATATAGAGCTATGAATTTTCACACTACTCAAGCCCTTAAATCAAATTCAGATGGAAAGAATGATGAAGCAAACATTAAAACTAAAAGTAAATATTATATATATATAAAAACCTAAGAATTCATTTCTTTATGGAGCCTGAAGAAAAACAGTGCTATTGCTTTGGATCAAGGATAAGTGCCCCACTACTTATTTTTGTGCCTGCAGAAATTACTGGAAAATAAAAGTGAAACCTAGGACAAATAAAAGGCTCCTTAATTTTAGAAAAGGATTTAGGACAACGTGGCATCTCTGTCACAAAAGGAAAAAAAAACAAAACAAAAAAATCCCAAACCAAAACACACACCACCACCCCCCCACACACACAAAAAAAAACCAACACCCTAAACCAAACCAAAAATACAAAAAACCACCAAAACAAACAAAACCCCCACATTTTTGAACCAAAGTATAAAACTTTTCTACATTTACAGCATTAACAAACTTCTCATAGACTTCATTGCTGAATTACTGTATGAATTAATACATCTGACATTTGTTCTGTCAGTAAATTATCTTATTACTTTGCTATGCAAAGGCCCTGATAGGTTATTCATTATTTTAAGAAAAACAAATACATTCTTAAAATTTATCAGCAGATGTATAACTCTGATACATCTAACCATTTCTTTATACACTGCTTCCTGTAAAAGCTTCTGAGATTATGTAAGACATTGTATATAGGAAATATGTGTATGTATAGACACACATGTGAATCTTAAGTAGACCTGTCTACATAGGTATTTATAGTGAACAAGCTCACAGACAGCCTTAGTGATACTGTTTGATATCACTGAAAAGCCTCTCTATAAAAACCTCTGCCCTTTGAACTTGGTCAAATCCTGGTGAGACCAAAGGAAAGGTTCACTTCAGTGGGAAATACTTCAAACCCTTGGCCTCTGAAAGAAAGATGTTGACTAATTTCATTAGCAGCTCTTCTCATCTGTCTCCAAAAAGGAAGTCTTCTGCTGCTGTTCAGTGAGGCCATACTAATTAAAGGTAGGATGTTGAAAAAGTGGCCATCTTTTAACCAAATAATTGTCTAATTTTGCTGATGAGTACCCAATATTGTGTTGCATGCACCAAAACAAGGGTTAGGGTGTGCCTGTCGTTAAGCACATTTGTCAAGTTGCAAAAGCTATTCTCCTGGGATGATTTAAAAATATGTTTAGAGTGACAAGTGCAAAGAGAAGTATTCAGGTTAGCTGGACACACTCAGTCCTGACTCAGAAACTACACATCTATCTTAATATACCTCTGCACACAAAGCAACAGGCAGTGCTGGGAATACAGGTATATTAGCATGAACATAACATTGCACTGATGAGGCCATGAAGCTTTGGAACCCCAAACTGCTTGCATCTGGCCATGTTAAAGCTTAAGAAAAGGCCACAACTGATCTGTCTTACAATTTCAGAGTCTGTGTCTTTATCAGCTCAAGCTATATAGGGGGAAGGAAAAGCAGTGGGATCCTACCTGGGAAGATTCTCAACAGTGGAGGAAAACAAAAAAATGCACAGTCTTTTTTTATCATCGGTAATATTTCTCTTTTCTATTTTCTCTCACTTACTGTCTGTTTCAACCCTTCAACCTCACCACCCATTTATGTCAGCCTCTCTCTCCAGTCTCTCTCCCCCTCCACATGCCACTGTACTTTCAAATCAGCTGCTACTGCCATTTCTTCCTTTGGAGGGCTCTATGCTGCCTGGAAAAAATTTCAGTAAGCAAAGGGATGGAAAAAAGAGACCTATATATTGCATTCAATCTGATGCTAATGTTCCCCTGCAGCATTGCCAATTATCAATTACAACTGTAAATCCTGTAATATTTGGTGTATTTTGACTCAAGGTCATGGGACACTCTTAACTTCACATTTTATTTGAGAGTATGTTCATTTCCTCAAGGTTATGGAGAAAACCTTACGTGTGTGATCCCTACTGTGAAAGTTAACAAATTAATTCTACTTTTAATCTTGTAATTTTTCACTTTGTATCATGAGGTTAGAGCTCATCAAAACCTAAGAGTCACAATTCTTTTCCAACACATACTGAGTGATGACTAGTTATAGGAAGATGCCTGTTAAGCATGACAGAGCTTGGGGATTGCAAGAACACTTGACTGCTGTGACAAAGCCTGAAGCACCATCCAGAATCAAAGGGAAAAATCTTAAATATAAAGCAGCCCTACTGTGCCATGTTTACCAACTTTGAGATGACTGGCAACTCCAAAACCTTCATTCCCTTACTATTCTGCACAGCCAACCCTTCTGGAATTATTACTACTACTTCCATGTTAACCTTTTTAAATAGAAACTTTACATTTTACTCAGTGAAAACACTCATTCTGTCCTTACTTTTTCAATTACTGTAAATTTCTTCTTCCAACTCCTGAAAAATGCAGCTGCAACAACAAGCTCCTTGCCACCACCTTCTAAGCCCATAGATGCCTTTATGACTTCTCCAGGTCTTGCTTCTTGTAATGTTACCCCATGACTGTCATTTTAAGGCAACTATGTCACCTGCCTGTTTGTGTCTCAGTGTTAATGCACAGTTTGCCCCAAGTTTATCTTTAAAGTCACATATGTACTAAGATGTAACATAATTTAGCCACAATTAGGCTAAGGGCAGAAGAAGACTACTGTCTGCTTTTTATAGAACCTATGAAGTTAATATTCACTGAATATAATATTTACATTTAAGCACCTGCCCTCATTTTATATCTCTAGGATGCTATATCTTTGAACACCAAACATTATCTTCTAATCTCTACTGCAACACAGTCCCACCAAAACTGTGATCGTCAGACTAAACAGAAATGTAAGAAAGAAAAGGCATAAAATTTATAAAATTGATTAAAATTTCATGTGTTAGACATCAGAAAAAAATAAATATGTAAGAGAATATTAGCCAATCTTGGCAGAAGCAACACAACAAATAAACAGAAGAAAGATTATGCCTGCAGAACATGTTAAAAAATTCCCCATAAACATAAAACCCATTATGCATTCTCAATGCAACAAAGAAACTGTCTTCCATTATAATGAAAAAACAGTCTTGATTATGGAGAATTCCACTACAAGATTAAATAGCATATGACCCAAAAAAACCAAATGGGAATGAAAAAGGTCTTCCAGAGGCATCCAACACGCATGAATTACAAGTGGTCACCACTCTGACCTAAAGGCAGGAAACATACTTCAAAAGGGATAAAGAAAAAAACTCCAAGAAGGAGAAGACACAAAAGACAAAGCTTTACGACACTCAGTCATGCCGAATCACAGCATGAGTTGTCAATTCTCTGCAGCTAGGAGAGCAACCACTGTGTAAAGTGATTCTCCTTACATTTTATTCAGATTACCTCCTTTTCACACTCACAATGAAGTCAATAAAATCAAAGGAAAGCAGTGTTGGGGTTAGTTTATATGTAATAATGTACTATCTATATTGGTGCACAGAACCCCTCTATCTAGGCCTGTAATAGGAAGAGATTTTAGATGAGCATTTATCGGAGAGAATAAAAAATGCTCTATAATGAATCAGAAAACTCTGCTATCTTTGAAGTCTTCGCTATCCTTTATTTTCTTAATGTATATCAGTGATTATCAGTGACTTTAAAAGCTGCAGCTGTATATGAACATAGCTGCAGCTTTTAAAATCACTGAGAGAGAGAGAATATACACAAAGAAACAATGTCTGTGTATTGTATTTTAGATCATATTTAAAGCATAATGATCAGCAGATAGCTTACTCACCTGGTACAGCATAATAGGTTCTATGCTGTATCCCAGTGTATCAGCAAACTCCTTAGCAATAACTGTTTTGCCACAGCCCTAAAACGTTAAAAAATAAGAACTAGATTATATTCTAAGGAACATGGGGAAGGAGGGAGAAAAGAAATCTGAATTCTTACTTTTCCTCCAATTAAACACATATCTTTAACCATATGGGATTGCATCATCTCTGCCAACAGCTGATTATGGCTGGAAGTTCTTATGAAAGTATCTGATCGCGGATGCTCCTTTAACAGCCCAGTACCAGCCGGAACCTGTAAGGAAGGAAAAAAAAAAAAAAGGCTATATAAGCTATACTATGATAATTTTAGGTTTTCCGTGGACTGGGTTAGGTTTATCCAAAACTACTGTAATATTTTGCTGATGATTGTCATCCAAACTTAAATCTTTCACTTAAAAAACATTCAACCATATAATTTCTAACAGACGGAATCCTTCAAACATCCTCTGCCTACTCTTAATGAAAAATAACAACAAACTGTGAATCAATTCCATTACAGTACTGAGGTCTGCAAAGAACTTAAGACTGTTCATGCTAGAGACAAAATATAAAAATCACCAATATTTATTGCTCACCAGAGAAACAAGCAAGGGAAAGAGCAATTTCTATTGTGAAAACCTGAAGGAGCTACTTGGACCATAATTTTGGAGAGTTTCAATCATGCCTCCCATTAAGGCACTTGCTGCATTTCCACTTCCCATTCTAGTCTGGGACCGATTTCATCTGCCAACTCCTTATGCCCTCCTGTTCCCAAAGAGACATTCTGTAGACCTATTTTTAGAAGGTTATCACCTACATGTCAAACAAAAGCAAAGGAAAAGAGTTGAATCATGCCCTACAGACTCACTATTTTCCGGCAAATTCCCATTTGCTGCTATTCCCCTTTTCACTTTGTCACAGTACAAACTCTCTAAGGATATTCCTCACTGATGTTAACATGATCTTTCTCTGACTCCCACTAATTCAACTTCTTTACAGATTCTCTAGACTCTCCAAATTCAACATTAACTTGAAACTCTCAGATCAGCATCTGTTTCCTGATTAAGCCCTTATTTCACCACCTAGCAGGTCATAAACTTCACTGGAAGAAACACAAACTAATGATATTTGGTGTGATTACTTTTGTTCCATTTCCCAACATCCTGTGTCGGAACATTACCAAGCACTCATTAGATTTTATTTGAAGTGTAGACAAGGACAGACTATTGTTTTTATTAAAAGAAAAAGAGAAAGCAGCACCAAGAGCATTTGTACTCTCTGTTACTCTACTCCAGTAATAAAAAAAAAGAATTCTAGAGGTTTTTTATTCATCCATTCTTTAGCATTTATTTTAACACAAGAAACCTAAATGAATCAAATGAAGGAAAGTATGAGTTTATCTAGAAATAAAATCTTGTATATCCATAATCTAATACTCCAGTATCTAAATGCTTTTCTAATAAATATCATGTGTTATTCTAGCAAAAAAATATTCACTGCAAAAGAGTTTTAGTATCAAGTTTAAGTGTCAAATTCTTGATGAGATGAAAGCAAGATAAAGATAGGTA
>WUAM01000323.1:4505981-4584098 GCA_024336885.1 Actenoides hombroni
ATAGGTAAAAATATATATAGTTTTATGTATATATAAATTCATACCTGGAATGTCACTTCTTTTTCACCAATCTGGACAGTTACATCAGCCCTGAAGGGTTTGTTTCCACGTGCACCTTCTACTTTTGTAATCTTTCTGGGAAGCAAGTGGCTTTCTGAATCTTGAAGCTCAAAACGCTGTAGAATTAGGGGATGGGGAAAATGAATTATTAAATACAGCTTTCTGGGTTTTAAAACTGTTCCTTCTGAAAGCAAGGCCAGAAGTCTATTCAAGATCAATTGCTTGTGAAGTCCTAAATCCATTTACTGTACTTCAACTTTTACTTCACATACCTGTGTTCCAAGTCTTGATGGCCTATATATTTTACATTTAAAAACAAAGCAAAAAGCTTATATACCATCTATTTATTCTGACTGTAGTGACAGATGTAAAGTGAAAATGTCATATGGTGACTTTGCCGAGTCTTAGCCTGACAGACCAAAATAATAAGAGAAACGGATGACAGCCTTTAGCATGTGTAATAATAGATCACCTACCTCTGCAGGTCATTACAACCAATTGTAGATTTAAGCATCTGGCTACCAATAAAAATGACCATCAAACATGATGTTACTGAGCTCCACAGCCTCATCATACAATGAAAATTGAGGACAACCTGTACAAATTAAGCCTTCAGCATGTTCTGGATATGTAAAGGACAAAAAACAGGACATTTGTCTTTCCAGTCCTCTGTTGAGCATTATGCTCTATTTTATGGTCTATATAGACAGCATGAAAAACATTTTAAAAATCCTGTAAAAACGCTATTTTGTTGGGGAAGAGGAAGTCACATCAGGGAGGTTTATGCACAAAAAAGCCACTGACTGAGATTACTGAACTCATAGAGCCATTTTGTTCAACAGAGTGAAAGCTGAGTAAACAAGAGGAAAAGGAGTATTCATAGAATCACAGAATTATTACGGTTGGAAAGGACCGCTAGGATCATCAAGTCCAATTGTCCAACTCCTTAGAATTCTTAGAAAAAGGTTTTTTTTAAACAGAAGCCAGTAATGTAAAATAGTTCTTAAAAAGCATGTAGTTTTGTTACTACTAGGACTCACAGCACCACCTATTAAAGTTTAGAAAGAAAACTGAGATGCATTCATAGAAATCCTTTGGCTCTTTATCACTTTGTAAATTCCCATTCTGGAACAAGAGCCTACGAAAATTTTATGTTTAAATAAGAATTTAAGATAAATATACTTTATTAAAGGGCTGCACCAAATTATATTTTTATTTCAATGGCTGAATCTACTTCAAATAGCCTTAAACATTTAAACAACAACAAAGGACAGGAATACCTATTGAGTAGTATCTCAAACTAAGAAATACTCCAACTATGATCCTGTGAAACGAACTACAGATATTCTCACTCTTCACTAGTAAACTGTAATATTCTTACTAAGTTAATGGCATTCTGGATAGGGCCAAAGCTGCTCATACACAAGATTGCAAACTGTTTGTACACTAAAATCCCTTAAGCAGATACCAAAAGAAAATAAATGTGAGCAAGCAAAAAGATTATCTGCACCAGCAGCCTCTGCATCAAACAAAGAAGATTAGTAGACAGCAGCAGCAGGCCTTGTACGCAAAGGTCCTGCAAGTCTAAAATGTCTCAAGTGTTTTTTGGTTGGTTTTGTTTTGTTTGGTTGTTGTTGTTATTATTATTATTTGTTTTGTTTTCTAAAAATACTGTTGAGGGTCCTGCAGCTAGCCTTTTAGACCCTAAATTAGGAGAGTGAAAGAGGACTGTTTTTCTCTGTGAAGATCATTACTGAATTTACAGAACTTGAATTCATTTAACTGAATTTATACAATTTGAATTCATCACATGTAGGCATGGAAATGCTGCTAACATGGATAATGTAATAATTAACCAAGTTACCACATTTATACCTGGACAGGAGCAGCAAACAAAACCATGTCTTTCAGAGTAAGCCAGATCTCTTGGAGACAGTTCTTCATTTATGATATCTAGACATGGAATCAGAGTGGGGCATGAAATGGATTTGCTACACATTAAACATACTTCTGTCTGAGCCAGAATTTCCTCTACAAAGTCCAAGTTGATAGCTTCAAGGGAAAAAATATTTGTGGCTTGGTGGGACAACTATTGAGCACATTCAGCATCAGAAAGTTTGGGAGATACTTGGAGAGCCAGAATTGGGCAGCCTAATGCCTCAGACTCAAGAGGAAAGAAAAAAAGACTAGCCACCAAAACCAAGGGAAGTGGTTTGGCAGTCCATAATCATCAGGTCACATTCTGGATGAGAAAAGGCATACCGTAAAAATTAGAAAAAAACAAGAGGAGGAATTCTTACCACTTGGAACTATCTAATGATCAGTAATGTCTCAGCATGGAAACTGCAAAGAATATGCTGGTGATCCAGCTGGTCAAAGAAACAGAGAGCTTAAATGAGACATATTTGCAGATAACCACTATGCTATTATTAGACAGCTAAGCTATCCAAAAGAGGCATCCAAAGGCAACTGATCTTTCTTGAAGTTTCTCTGCATGGAAAGGAAAGAGAACTTTTCAAGGAATAGAGGACTGAACTGTTACACAAGAAGCAAAGTATGAACTGCAAGTGCAAGATGGGATAGTGAAGTCTGAAGGACAGATTCCACATAGTAATATGCATTGGCACTAAGAGAATTCACTAATGCAAAAACCCAAAGATTAAACAACTCCTTCCTTAGACCAAATTTTGCAGCAGAAATACCTTAGCAGTGAACAGAATTGTCTAGACAAGAAAGAAGATTCCAGTTTTCTGAACTAACACTCCACTCTCTATGAGAGTGTGCCTGTGTTGTCTGAAGATTCCCTACTGTAAGGCAGGGAAACAGTTTTTGAGGTAGGTCAGGTAGGATTAAAGTGGGTGTGCAAATAATACAAAAATGAGTCCAACCAAAGAAGTAAGTATTTGATAGAAGAACAAGACAGTACACACAGAATTAATCAATGCATGCAAAAACCTGAAGAAAAATTGTAAAAGGGTCTTAGAGTAAAGGTAAATTACCTGTATAGTAGGCTAAAAGGGACTTGATCATTTCTTAAGACAAATTTGATCCGTATGTTGTGTCTAAAATATGATGGGAAGATTCTCTCGATTAGAATGTGAAAAAAACCTAAACAGTGAGTGTTTCCAACACTGGGAAAAAAAAGGCAAGCAAAAGGCATGTGACAAACCTCAAATCTCTGATGAATCTGAGGTAAAATACTAAAAGCTTCTGGAACAATGAAGAAATAAGTATAGAACAGTTGGAATCTCTTATGATTTGGGAGCTCTTCTGAGACATCAAACTCAGCCTAAATGAGGATGACCAGTTTTACAAATTCCTATCAATAATACAAAGGAAAGAAAACTTCATTGCTGTGCGTGACATCATATGTGCTTAAGACTATTGTTTGGGGATGTTTAATTGGAGGCTGTTTTCCTTGAAAGCAGTGTCTCCTCTATATCTAAATCTTCTAGAGAAAAAGCCTGAATAAATTTATACTTCATTTTTGAATCGTATTTGAAATGTTCATCTGTAAGTCAAAATACTTTGTCATGTCAATATTTCATGCAAGTACAGAATAATTTGAGAGGTCAGAATTCAAACCGGGTCATACTTTCCTTTGCAAGATCTTCTAAGTTTGAGCTCTTCTTTAAGAAGTAGAATAGAAATTGATACAGTTCCCAAAGTGCAGAAACTCCAAATAAGGGTACACTAAAGCACATCATTCTCAAGTTTATTCTGGTACTTCTGTCCTGTCTGTTGCAAGCTAATGAACTAATGAATGCTGCAAACTGTAGCCCTCATACAAATGTTCTGTATGATAAGCAGCGCTCGAGATCACTGCTGATGCTGGATTAGTGTGTAATCCATAAACACTTTTATTAATGCTAACTAGTTTGACACAAGATAATCACATTTGTATCAAACGAAAAAGTTGGCTGATAGAGTCAAGCCTTAAACAGTTTTAATTCCAACTAGATCCATTCAACAAGAGATTTGCCTTTCAAAGCATCTTTACGCATTCAAGACTAACACGGTAACAAAACAACTTTCACTCCTAGGGAAGGGCTGAATCAATATTTGACATTAATTCATTATCAAGTATAAGAATTACAAAGAACACCTGGTCTTGGTAGAGTCTCATTGAGCAAGGAGGTACATAAGGAAAAGATTTGCTCAAGCTGAAGATAATCATAGAATCATCTAGGTTGGAAAAGACCTTTAAGATCATCAAGTTCAACCATTGGCCCTACTCTACCAAGCCACATCCCCAAACACCACATCTATACAGCTTTTAAACACATCCAGGGATGGTGACTCAACTACCTCCCTGGGCAGCCTGTTCCTGACAACCCTTTCAGTAAAAAATTTTTTCCTAATGTCCAGTTTAAACCTCCCCTGGTGCAGCTTGAGGCCATTCCCTCTTGTTCTGTCCCTAGTTACTTGTGAGAAGAGACCAACAACTACCTCTCTACAACATCCTTTCAGTTAGTTGTAGAGAGCAATAAGGTCTCCCCTCAGCTTCCCTTTCTTCAGACTAAACAGCACAAGCTCCTTCAGCCATTCCTCATAAGTGTTGTTCTCCAGGCCAGCTTAGTTACTCTTCTCTGGACCCACCCCAGCACCTCAATGTCTTTCTTGTATTGAGGTGCCCAAAACTGAACACAGTACTCGAGGTGCAGCTTCATCAATGCTGAGTGCAAAGGAACAATCGCCTCCCTGGTCCTGCTTGCCACACTATTTCAAATACAGGCCAGAATGCCACTGGCCTTCCTGGCCATCTGGGCACACTGCTGGCTCATATTTAGTCAATTGTCAATCAACACCCCCAGGTTCCTTTCTGCTGGACAGACTTCCAGCCACTCTTCCCCAAGCCTGTGGTGCTGCATGGTGTTGTTGTGGTCCAAGTGCAGGACTTGGCACTTGGCCTTGTTGAAACCCATATGACTGGCCTCAGCCCATCAATCCAGCCTGTCCAGGTCCCTCTGAAGAGCCTTCCTACCTTCAAGCAGATCAACACTCCCACCAAGCTTGGTGTCAGCTGCAAACTTACTGAGGGTACATTCTATCGCCTCATCAAGCTCGCTGACAAAGATGTTAAACAGAAGTGGTCCCAATACTGAGACCTGAGGAATGACACTTGTGACCAAGCCACCAGCTGGATTTAACTCCATTCACCACCACCCTTGACCAGCCAGTCCAGCCAGTGTTTTACCCAGCAGAGTGTACGTATGTCCAGGCCTAGGGCAGCCAGTTTTTTCATGAGAATGCTGTGGGAAACGGTGTCAAAGGCTTTACAGAAGTCCAGGCAGACAACATCCAGAGCCAAATGTTTGACAAGACAGTGCCTGGGGAATACAATCTCTTCAAGAAATAGGCACAAACCTGCCAAAACTAGCTGTTTACTCTCACTGCTGGCTACCTCACTTCTCAGCTTCGACAGCTGACTGGAAGGGAAGACATCCTGAAATTAAGTTACATTATCTGCTAGATTGCTATTTGCCCGTATTTGTCTCCAAGTCTGATGCCTAAATTTTACATTTTGTTATATGAAATTTTTATTTTCTTTAATAGTTGGCTGACATTAACAAGTGATTCAATTCACACAAATTAGGCCATCAGTTGCAAATACAATTCAGGTACCTATTTCTTCAACTCTCAGTACCTCCCACTTAAGATTAGTATTTCCTAACTGTATTCTGTTACACAGAGAAGTATTCAGTGGCAAATATTAGCTGGACACTCTTTGGAAGTCTGTAGGAAGGTAGACTAAGAAATCACCTTGCCTCTGCTAGACTATTCCCCCATACATTTCTTATGGGATGGAAAAAAATAATTTCTTATCCATATTTAATATAGTTGTGGAGCTGCTATTACTATAATATCATTATAGACAGAAGTTCCTCAGTACAACCAGTTATTTTCTGTATTTCTTAAGATTCATTGCTTAACGAGATTTGTTGCATGCAAATAGAAGAAAATTCCAAGTAAGATCATATGTACTTGTTGACTTAATGGGACAAATTCATGTAAGTGGTGATGAGAAAGAGAATCAAAAAAAAAGGAAAATTAAGACAGAAAAATGTAAACAACAAGAAGGCATTTAAAAGCAGACAATACTGAGGAAGAATATTTTACTAGTCAAATCAACCTGTCTTACACAGGAAGCAAAAGCATGCACAACACATAAAATTAAATAAAATAAATGGAAAATGGAGGAAGCTCATGGTACTGCCCACAAAGATGTTCACCAGCTATAACTGATAGAGAAAACAAACTGACACAAAGGATTTAAAATAAAGGCATATTAAGAACAAAAGTGACTGTTACTGCTCTACTAACAGACAGAAGTCAGTATTTCCACCCGTACTGTTGTTCTAACAGGGAACTTCAATCACCCTGACATGTGGTGGAAGGGCAACACAGCGTGACACAATCAATCTAGATTTCTGAGGCTGCCAGGAATAACATCTCAACACAGACACTGCACTGGCTAGGCAGGGGTGATGCACAGACAGCTCCTGCGGTTCACAAACAAGGAGCAATTGGTTATGGATGTGGCAATCAACAGCAGCCTTGGCTGTAGCAACCATGAAATAATGGAGTTCAAAATCGTTCAAAATCCTGAGGGGGAGAGATGAAGGCAAGTAACATCAACTACAGATCCTGGATTTCAAGTCAGATTGGCTTATTCAGAGAAGTGGTAGGTAGTACTGTGCAGGAGGCAGTTTTGAAGGTTCATGAAAGGTAGCAGGTCATTCAGGACAGCCTCCTTCAAATGCAAGGACTGTCCATTTCAAAACTTAGGAAGACAAGTAGGAGAGCAGCCTGGTTAAACTGGGACTGAACTCCAATGCAAAAAGGTCGTATATGGGATGTGTCAGCAGGGATGGGCTACAAACATTTCCCTGACATATAGGCTTGGTTTTAGGAAAAATAAAATTTCACTAGCTACCAATTTGGCTATTTCTAATTATCCATATACAAATTTTCAGGACTGCGAGAGCTGGGAAAGATGCTCTAAGTCATGAACACTAACTTTCAACAACATACATAAGTCTTACAATAGAATGTAAAAAGAAAAATTAAAGAAAGTTGGCACTAAGGATTAGAAGTTTTAAAAGGATAAATGGAATAACCAAGCATAATTATAGGCTTTACAAGCTATTATTAAACATGGATACAACAAAAAAACAGATCTGACCAACAACAAGCAACAGGAGACTAACAGAGACTAGAACCAGAGATACAATCTATAATCACCCTGTGCTGAATATATTTTGTGCATGTGATCTCTATTGCCATTCTAGCATCCCCTCTTAAAAGTCAAATGCTAGAGGTATTTTTAAAACATTTCACTACTTTAACCATATAAGTAGCTACTTTGAAATTAATTAACCACTTACATAATGAGGGGTTTTCTCTAGTTGTGAACCAAGGTCTAAATATTCTACAGAACATAAGAGGTTTCACTTTTGAGATCTACTATATAGATTTATACTGAGATCTACTAGCTTATAAAGTTTGGGGGTCTTCAGAACTGTTTTAGCATCAGCAATAATGTAGCCATTTAGTTTATTTAAGATTTCTTTTTTTACAGAACTAGTGAAGCAACATTAGTCAGGAGAATTCCTGGCATAATCCATTGCTCCCTGGAATTATAATATGTATCTGCAATACTTACTTTTAACACATCTTTGACTGCTGTCCTGCCTTCCTTTCCAAGGAAAACATTATAGGGGTAGAGGCGGTCAACAACATGCTGGACTGACATCATAGGAAAGGTATCCTAATTCAAATTAAAAAACACAAATTAAAAACGATTGGCTCTTTCTATCATCAGTTATTAATGTGAACATCCTACTTAGCACTGAACTTAAAACTGTAAGGGCAATATACAAATGACCACTACATGCACTATTCAATCAAACGTCAAAACAGGCACATCTCAGGTGCAATTCATAGAATCATAGCATGGCTTGAGGTGCAAGAGATCTGAAAGATCAGCTGGTTGTAACCCCCCTGTCAAGGGTAGGGACACCTCCCACTAGACCAGGTTGCTCAAGTCCCATTCAGCCTGGCCTTGAATGTTTCCAGATTATAAGAACTATATCCTAAAAATTACTTTCTTTCCTGTGCATAAATGGAAGCCACAGTGTCTAGCTCAGATACCTGAACACATTTAAGGTTAGGAGAGACAAATCCCACCACAGGTAACTGAGTTTCATAGTACTACTAGAAAATAATCAATTATTGTAATACAAATTTATTGTCGTATTATCTACTCATTAACAGCATTTTCTAGTATTTGTTATTCTGCTTCATTGTACAGATTCTACTTAACAAATCAATTCCTAAAAATTTCTCAACATTTTGAACAAAAGTTTTATTTTGAAATGAGTTACTAAGTACGCTTGCACTTTCTACAGAAAATTCAAAAACAAAGTTTTGTTTTGTTTTTTACTATCTCCATAAGTATTACCTCTGTTGTCAGTTGCTGCCTGAACTAAACAAAAGATTCAACCATTTTGCTGCAGTACTAGAAAAAGAAATGGAAGTTCATTCATGAATAATCAAGAAACATATGCATAAAGCCTTTCACAGTGGACAAAAGTGTTTCAAACACCCCAAAGTAATCGGGGTTTATTAAAAATAAACAATCAAAGCTTGACTGTTTATTTTTAAAAAGACTTGCAAATTTTTAAGGACTAGTGGAAAAGTCAGTGGCCTGGCAATACCTTTTTAAGCCTTCATCAAAGTAAGTTCTAACTAAATAATGTAATTCAAATAAAATCAGCTGATTTTCAGTTACACACTTGGAATTACATAGGCACCCAACTGAAAGAAGAGTTGTTTAGAAATGAAATCAGGAGATGCATATTTTATGACATGTATAAATCTATTCATACTTATAATCAGTAATACCATTTATAATGTTCCATATAAGAAAAGGTCGGTAAAAGAAAAAAAACCGCAAAAACATTCAAGCCACTGTAGTAAATGTACTGCTTAAAGGATTAGGTAGCCCTTTATTACATTTTAAAAGCCTTTTGTCTATATATAAAGAAATAACATATAATTTGTCTGCATTATCTCAAATTAATAACAATTACAATGACATGTATGAAATTAGCCTCTTCAAAATAGCACCCTATAAAAAATTCTCCCTTTCAGCAGGCAGGAGTTGTCAACCTAAGAAAACATTTTGGGACTGAGTGAATCCATGATAGAAGATAAGGAGCTAATCATCACAGTGCATTCCTTCCACACTTTTAAACAGTTAAATCAACCAAGCTAGAAGTAGAGGATGGCAGTGACCCAGTATGCAAAGGAAAAGTGCTGTAGCTAGAATCACTGAGAACAGTCATCTTAGAAAACCAAGTGATTAATTCTAAAAGAAACAGTTCTCATCTACCTAAAAAAGATGCTGTCATACAATGATAGCACTTCACATTCTCTAATGTAAAATAAAATACTTCCTTCATTCCATAGTTTAGATGATGGCTTAGGGCTCATTTTCTTTCCATTACTCTGAAAGCCATCTGGCATTCATTTAAAAACAATTTTTCACTACAGGGCTCAACGAATAAAAAGTTTCAATTCATTTTAAAACCCAACATGTATTTCTTTCCCAAACACCGTTTCATTTCTCTGCACTTGACTTTTAATCACTTATTAACATCTGATATAGTACCACTAATTCAGAAAAAAATTTTATCTCTAAGTATCCAGCACAACTGAGGGGACTGAGCACCACCACAGTAATGCAAATAATTGGTATGTCTTAATGTATATAATCCAATGAAATATGTAGAAATAATCTGCCACTGAGCAGTAAAATGACTGCACAGGAGACACAACAGAGAATTATCTCAAGAGTCCTTCCTACAGGCATCTGAACACTGGAGAGAGAGTTTGAGAAGCTGTCCTGGTATTTCACCCTCCTGGGATGACCAGTTCTTTCCACATGCAAAAGGTACCAACTCCTCACTCTCTTTATACAGATTTCATCTCCCTGACTTCCTTCAGGAAGCACCTTCTGATTGTCCTTTGACTTTGTACCATGTAATTATAAAGTCTAAGGGACAAAAGCCCGTCAGGCAAAGCAGAAATACACAGCTTTAGTCCTGACCTGCCTGATCTGGCAGTGGGAACTCAGCAAGTGTACAATTGTTATATTTCCCTATAGCCTGTAGCTGTCAGGTAGTATTGCATCTTTAAGTGTGCACAACCAGCATCTCCAGGTAATCCTCCATGTCTATGCTTATCCTAAATCTACCAGCCAACTCAAAAACCTAATGTAGGCTTCAGCTCATACAACTTAACTGTCTCCTATACCCCCATTAGAGTAGCTGTTTTGGGTCCTTTTAGGTGTCAATTGAGAGTAAGAAGTGTTTTTGTAATGCAATCAATCTGATTTGCACTCATGCCATTAAACCAGAAGCACTTCTAGGGTGTGATTTTTATTCCTCTCCACTGACTACCTCAGTGTCATCAGGTAAACTGTAGATACCCTTGAAGTCCGGTAAGATGATTTAGCAGAATAAAAACGATTATTTTGAGCACTAAGACACATTTAATCACATCACAAATCTTCTGTCATGCTATACTTTGTCCTTCAGTATTATGCTACATACATGGTTAAAATATTATCCAGAGGTATCTGACTGGGGCTTTTCTCTCTCAAACCATCCCTACGTTTTTTCAGGTTTATTTTATAAATGTTCAAGTTCATCTTCTTCTAGCAACACGTAAAATTCAGATCTAATTTTGAGAAATTTAAAGCCCATACAGTTTCACAGCATATCTGTATGCACATACCAAAATCTGAACTGCAGCCGATAAGCTGTCTAAAGGAAAATCTGGGAGTCCCAGCGTGGAAGATTCTTGAGAGCAGAGAGTTGTAGCAAAAGACAGGAGATGAGAAATTCTGCATAGGAAAAAAATGTAATTACAGCGTTTTAGACATGCTATCTATATTTAAAACACTAAAGCCTAAAAAGTTAAATACAGTATAAGATGCTGCAACTATTTCTCAGCACAAGTAAGAGAGCTGTGATTGAAGTTCCAAAGCATTAAGGATTCACTATACGAAGGCTGCGTATGAAAAGCTGTGTAGCATACACACACACATATTAAAAAACTTCCTTCAGTTCCTAAAAGGACATTGATTTTCTTAATTAATTCCATTTTTATTTTTCTTAATGATGAAAAATTACCTCTCTGTGGAAATGTTTGATCCAATTGAATATAATAGCTGAAGATGGTCCTGAAAATAGAACATAAAATCACGGAGTAAATTAATTTTGCGATCATACTCTGGGTCACAGATGATGATGTATGAGGCATTTTCTACTCTTCCCTCTAATTTAGAGATGAGGACCTCACTCCCTGACACAGAATTAATTTTATTTAAAAAAGAAAAAAAGATTATCAAGTCTTTCTTTTAGGGTTATTTTGTTTTATGGAAGTTATTCTTCTGCTGCAGCATTCCTTGGCAACTCTAAGGCTGCTTTTCAGGAATTTATTAGGTCCCAGTATGAAAAATAACCCTTAAGATAAATTTATTACTCAAGGATTCTTTTTAGAGGTAAATAAAACAGAATATCAAAATGTTAGCTCTACTCAGTGAAGATAATCCAACTCTTCTGCTTCTTACCTTAAAGGGCAGATGATGAACATCTCTAGCTTGAAATCGAGACCGAAGGGGTGGATCCAAAGGATTCCCAGTGTATTTAGGTACTGGCAGGCCCAATGCTATCACTCGAAAATCTTCACTAACTCGAACAATCTTCCATGCATCTAACTCTGATTTTGTATGATCCTAAATAAATTAAAGTAAAAAGAAAAAAACCTGAAACATTCCATCAGTTCAAAACTTATGATGACGAAGCTGCAGATTGACTAACAGCTCTGATACTGCAACCTGAATGTGTTAATGTTCTCATCTTTCTTTCAGAAGAGCTAGAAAGTGTTGAACTAGTCAAATCTGTGAATAGATAAAGGCAAGTTTTTCCAAAATGACCGTAGATGGAATGCTTGATTAGGTGCAACTTTCAGGTCTGTAGCAACTTGATCAAAAACTCCACAGATGGTCAAAGTTGAAAAGGTATCATTACAATATCATTTTCACAAAGAACAAAAAATCAAACAGACTACAAAATTTATTTATTCTAGAAGTGGGTTACCATGAGTAACTTTTTTTTCTTCTTTATTCTCCCCTCTTGTAACTGTAAGAGACTAATATCTGCATTTAAAAAGTTTCATTTACAAATTATGCTTTATTATAAACAAAAATACAGAACTGGTCTTCTTCATGAGGACATTAAATGGTGTATTTCACTTGTCATGTAAAAGATTCATCACATACAAGAAATGCACTCTTTAGTCTTCCCACATCACAGTTAAGTCTTCCCTGAAACCATACATGAGTACATTTCCACAGACCTAGATGTCCAGTAATTATTCACACAGGAGAAAATGAGTATTAGCTTATATAAAACAATATTTCCCAAACAGTAATATTAGATTCGGTAATGTTAGCCAGAGATTTAATTAATTCATATACTATTAGCAGTGTGCCTCAAGTATTCCTTTTGAAGCATTTCATCGTTATAAAAGTGTTAAAAGGAAAAAAGAAAAGAGGAAGATGCTTTGCATAATTGTAACCAAATCCTGTCTAAGTTTGAATTCTCATTTTCAGACTTTAAAAGCAATGACATTTTAAATGCTTACTTTTAAAATAGAATAATGTTTCAAAAAAAATGCATCTACTAATTAAATATCATAAAAATGTTTTTGGAAAAGGCATGGATCAAAAGAAGTCTAACCACAGATAACAGGCATAAGAAATAATGATATATTTTCAGAAATCCACTATGGTACACTTCAGCTAATTGTTTATTTCCTATAATTTATATTTACATATACTTTGGTAAATTAAAGGCAAGAGAGCACTGATGAATATAGCGTCATTCATCTTGAGCTCATTTCTTTTTTTTGTATCCTGGAGTTTTAAAAGTTTAGCAAGAAGGCTATTGCAACGTTGAAGCACTATCTGAACTTCATGGGAACATTTTCAACTTAAATCTCTTTTCACAAATATATTTTAGTTACTCTCACATTATGCCTTTCACATTTTAGAAGCATACAGGCTTCAAAGAAGTTTAACATGGACTATGCTTTTTCATGTGAACAGACAAGATATAGATGAAAACTTTGTTGTTGTTGTTGCAAGCAGCAGTTTGACTTCTTCCATAGCCTTCACCCTGCCTATTTCAACCTATGTAACATCCTAGGAAAAAAACAACGTAGAAACCTTGGTGAGATTTCCCCCATTTGACTCATAAGTACTCTCCCCTTTATAATGGTATTCCAGCACTACCAAGAACATGAAGAAAAAAAAAACAAACCAGCAAATCCAAACAGCATTTCCATACCTGTAGAAGTTTGTCATAACGCTCTGCAGACATTAGAAAACGGCCATCTTCAAGCTGCATTTCCCTATTCTCCAGCAAATTGTTTAACACTGGCAGGACGTTCCGCTCAGCCTTCTCCAAACCTTCCAGTACTAGAATTCTGCCTTCAGTAGCTGCACGAACTGCACACTTTAAAAAAAAAATAAATTTAAAAAATTTTAAAAAACAGTATCGTAATAGAAATAAACATTACATACATCATTAATTCCTGATGAAGAAAAACTTCCAGATGGTTCCCAAACCAGTATTTATTTCTGTAAGAATCAGTAAGATTCGCATCAGAAGTGACCAGGAAGAGTGACAGATGATTGCCTTAATAGTGCTACACGTTCATGATCTGGACTTTTATCTCCTAACTATTATAGGGACTGACAGAAATCAGTTCCAGTATTTTGTACTAACAGAATAAAATCCAAAACCTTGCAGAAATGTTAGCGTATACCCAGTATATATTAATATGTGGCCCCTTTCTTTTTGATGTTGCGTAATATTTTGTATTTTACAGTTCTGGGATAGCTATTTATACATAAAATGTACAATCCAGATGGTTTTACACGCTTACAATGATATTAAAATATCTGAAAAAATGTCAGGTATTCCTTTGAATTGCTCTAGTTATGCACCAATGTAATTCATCCTCAGTACATTGCTTTAGTCCAACTAGAACATAAGTCTATTGAAACTAAATCTGGATGATATAAACAAAATAGTACTATAAATAATCAGACACTTAAAAATGTGATAAAATTAAAAAGATTTAGAATTATATTTCTGGAATGAACATGGTCTTCTACAAAACCCGAATAAAAATGTAGCCATTAACTTGATAATCCTTTGGAGCCTTTGGGATAAAAAACTATTTCTTTTCTATATTTCACTTTATCAGTTGTTTATATCTGGCTGTTTATTTAAGTGCATAATGTGAAGCCAAAATGAAAATCTACACTCTGGTGTTGGTAATTTTGTGCAACTTTCTTGCAGTCAATGGCATTCACTCAGGTAAATTAACTACACTCCATATCCGGTATTGACAATTACCACCCAGTAACATTTAATGCATTCTTGTCTACCTCCAATTTGCAGCAGTTAAATCAGATAATAATGGGGCAGATTTAGGCACAGGCAACATTTAGACGCACCGGCAACTTTCAGAGGCACCAAAGAGTCTTCCTTTGCATTCCTATTAAATTTTAACAGAAATCTAAAAGCAAGCACAGTTGCAAACGAAGAACAAATGAAATCTCTTCCCAGCACGTTTCCTATAAGCTTGTACAAAAGAACCTGTCGTGTAATGCTAGATGGAAATCTCTGATGAGTACAACAGATGTCAAAAATTGGGACAGAGAAAGGATTATATGAGAAGTACCACCAGAATACAAAAGTAACAAGAAAAAAAAAAAAAACATATGAAAGCAAATGTAAAAAGGACAAAAGCATAAACTAGAAACAAAGAACAGCTCAGCAGAGCAAAGGAGTTACCATATGGTACAAAGTACACAACAGGATCAGAAATCCATCAGAGAAGATAATCATAGAAACATAAGAATCATAGAATCGTTTCAGTTGGAAGAGACCTTTAAGAAGACACTAAATGATAAGCATCTAAATTAATTAGTCTTATATACAGTACAGAAGCATAAATAACTACAGACATATTAGCCATAACATTAAGTTTTTCACATCATTATTAAGATGGCATCTCATCTGGACTCAAACAAATGTGTACCACGATTTGCGAGTGCCTTTTTTTCAGTAACATCTCCAGACCAAGTTCGCTTCTCTGAAAGACATTCTATGTAACACTTAAATAGCTAGCCTCATAATCAGTATCTGAGGAATATGGAATAGTTCCATTAAACAAGTAATAATCCTCAGATTGTTCCTCTTCCACCAAATCACAAATTCTTTCAAAAAGCAATCATTACATAAACTGATTTTTTTGTTGTTGTTGTTAATTCAGGACATCATACTCTACTAACAGGCAAGAAAAAATTCCTGTCTCTTAAACCCATAAAACTTGTACAAAGTACAATTTTTTGTACAAACATTCTTCTCTAGGAAGGTCAAGTCAAAAATCTGCTCCAACCTGCTTGAACAGAAAACCTGAGTCTCCAGCAGCCAGTCCAATATCTGGCATGAACAAAATGCTGTTTTGTCTAAATGTAGTTTGGAGATACAGCCAGAATATGCTTTAACAAACAATTTATTTGCCAAGTCAGTTGGATTCTGCATATTATAAGTCTATGAAGACTTTATGACTGAGTTTTACTAGCCAGAGGAAAATAGACATTCTGTTCATATGGTTTCAAAATATTTTGAGTATCCATAGAATCTTGTTGACTCATGTTGAGACACACTGGATGTGTGTCATGTTGAGATACACTATGGATGGCTTGCTGAAATAACAGGCTTCCAGTATCAACTTAAATGTCTGTCCTGAACTTGTACATGAAGGCAATCTGTTAGTAGACAGTGACTGTCAGGAAGCATATAACAATCATTAACTTCAAGAAAGAAGATGCTCTCCTTTAGCAGTCCAGTCTTGAGAAGCAGCCTACTACACTATCTTGCCTGCTGATCATCAGCTTACAGGATCAAAATTTTAAAAGTACACAGTTTCTGGAGTGTGAAAACTACTTGAAGTTTTTATTCAAAATTGCATTGTTCAGTGCAGTAATATTTCAAAAGGTGTGCTACAGATAGTCTTTGCCTTCCTATATGTACCTTTTATAAATGGCTTCAGAACAGCTGAATGCACAACCATGGTTTTTCACTTCTTAATCAAAGACACCCCATAAAAACGATAACATCACCACCTAGGTGCTAATTTATTCTGAGTGGCTTTCTTCCAAATTGTGCTCCTCATGTATCTTCGAAGTACATCTGAAATATTGGCAATGGTTCTTCAAAGTACAATGAAATAAATGCACAATTCACCTGCCTTTACAGTTCTTATGTTAAATAGCACAAAGCCTGCTCTTAAGTCCAAAACAGCCATGTATCTCTGGCTCAAATATGTTATTTCTGCATTCTGGTTAGTAATGAGTAATAATTTTTTTTCAGTAAGCTAGGAATACTACATGGCATCCTCTGAATCATTACTTCAGTTTTATCTGTGTATTGAGGGATTGGTATGGAAACTAAAATGCATTAAAAATCAGTCTGCAATCTGTCACTGAAAATCGTTTTTAAAAAATGTTTCCAAGAAACAAATCTTCATAATTCTGTAATGAAAACCCAGAAATAGCTGCACTGTTCCCCTTTCACTAGCCTCATTTGTTCTGAATGTTTAACATAAAACACAATTTGAAGGGGGGGCGGGGGGCTTATATTGTGCAATCTTGATGACAAACCTGAGATTAAAAGTATTACTTCTTGTATAAAGAAGAGGTCGGGAGGGATTTGTTAAATATTTACTTTCAGATTTATTGTAACTGCAGTGAGGGACTATTTTGCTCATCAGAGGAGGACAGATGCTTCTGCCTGCCACACATGCTCCTAGGGCTGTGGAAGGATGGCAACCTGGATACCTGCTCCAGGGAATACCTGCAGCTACCACAGGCTGGGAGCAGAAACCCTTCACACAGTGCTGCTCTCATAGCAATGGCTTTATGCAACAAATATGTGACACAGAGTGCTCACCCTGGTTCCACACTGCACCTACAAAAATATATTTTTATCTTTGTAGGGAAAAACACTTTAGAAACAAGACAACCCTACGCGGATTTTCATTCTCTTTCCTGTAGTTGAACCACGGTAAGCTCCTCCACTTGAGCAGTGCAAATTACAACAACTGCAGGATGCTGTAAACCCCAATTTTTACATAAATGACTGTATGTAAGTACATGGATGAAGTTATATGGTGTCAGAAAGGAAAGAAGGACAGAAAGATGCTCACCGCAATGCACATACTGAAATGCACGAAGACCAGAAAAAGGAAGACATTTCTTATAGAGATAATCAAAATAGTTTGTAAAGGCACAAGACATTTTCACAGTATATTTTAAAATACCAGAACTGAAATGGTAGTTCGTTTCTCTCAGGAAAACACTTATCATAAACCATAAAAATCTGTTTCCCCTGAAATCTGTTGAGGAAGGTTCTCTGTGATCTCTAAAGGGCTTTAATTTTTCAAACCTGGGCATCATTCTGAATGATGCTACATTTCAGAACTGTATAAAAAAAAATGCTGCTAGAAATTGTTCAACAGTGATCAGCAATTGCCTCTGGGCAATTTTCAGGAGCTACCTCAAGGTAAGTCCAGGTTTTTTTTTAGAAGGTGACTTGGCCTGTAATGACATCTCAAGCACAGCAACTATTACTACAATGTGGAAAAACAACAGTCCAAGTGGCTCAGTGAACACAAGAACTAATGAGGTCAGGTTTCCCTACCTCTGCAGCCTATGTTTCAGATGTCCTCTTTCAATGCAATATCTTGTTCCCACCACCTGCACAGTATCCCACACAAACTTATCCACCCAAGTCTTTCCATTTGCTCCTGTATCTCATAAACATACTGAAAGTGTAATGTCCAGATCTTTCTCATGGTGAAAAGAGATCCTTAACAACCATCTGGTACAGACAACACAAAACTTTGGCTAATTTTGATCTAACATGACACTGACTGTCTGCAGCAAGCTAACAGAACTTCAACTTTCAATCCATGGTGTAGTCTGTCTTTCAGGGATGGGAGGTGGACACTACTTTGAATCCCTGTAACCTACCAAGCTACCAAGTATCACTAAACTCGGAGGAAACTGGCATCTTCCAAATTTCCTTCCATTGGTCAAATACAATTCATTAAAGATTTCAAATTTGTATCATTAAAATTAATCAACAAGTAAAAGGTATCAGGAAATGACAGAGATGCAAAAAGGAATATGCTATGAGCTTTTACTCCTCATTTTACCAGGGAAGGAAGACATTGACCAAGACTTGCAATTTACTCATAAGTGCCTCACTTTTAGAAACATAAAAGTATTGCAAATATTAAAACAAAGTCACTTCTACGAGTTGAGGCTACTATATAGGGGTCCTTATCATGCCTATTCCTTTTAGATACAAGATAAAGTACATCAACAGCAATAAAGGTTAACTTCATCCAAATGTTAGTGGTTTCTACCAAATACATCCCTCTTTCTGTGCAAGGTTGGACACAACAAGAAAATCAATAGTAACATCCATACTTCTGGAGCACTGCATTGCCTGCATCTTCTGTCTGGAGGCTTTGCTAGATAGCTCTCTGTACTATATAGATATTGGAGTGACAGTCAACTAAATTGTACTTTCTGACCATGCCTTTGCTGCAGCTAACTTACAAGCTCATCAAAAATCCACTGTTGCCTCCAAGTCAGCAAGTTAAGAAGTCAGAGAATTACGCATTTTACACTCACTAGTTTGTTGGAGTTTTTTTAAAGTGGAATTACTCTTACCCATCTCTTTGTTAGGGTATAGAAAGATTTTTTTTTTTTAATACATGTATACACATATATACATACGTATACACATATATACATACGCATACACACGCTCTCAAATATGATTATAATTTCATTCAAGTTAACTCACATCTTAAAATTCTTTTTCTAATCTTGTGTGATTAAAAGTAACAAAACTCAAGTCTGTGTGGTGCTACTCCAGGGGATTTCATGTCATGTTCATTTTACAGACAGAATAGTTCAAACTGTCTTTCTGGGTGTTTAATTGATTACTACATGAAGTCTTTCAAGCCAAGGTAGAAGATCATTTTTTTTGGTATCTTAGCAATTCATTTTACATTTTATCACTGTATAACTTATGATGCTGGTGCAATCAGGGGTGCAAAATTATTATTTAATAATTATTATTATTAAAATTAGTATGTTCACAGAGTTCAACAATATTCCCAAACTGAGTCTACTTCTGCGTATGGCAGAGATACACATACTTATGAACTCAGTGGATACATTTTAATCAACAAATCTTCAGAAACATGACATTCTATATGTACATTTTCAGCAGATAACCATACAGTATTTTTCTACTTATTCCAGCCTCAGTTAATTTGATTGTGCTGAACAGAAAAGACTGGGCACTTAATAAAGTGGTGTGGTTTGGAGAAGCATGTTTCATTTACTGCAAAAGATGGAAGATGCAGGATAAGCAAAATTGGGCATTCTAGGAAACATGGTTTGTGGTAGAATCCTGGAGCAACATACCTCTCAAGCATTAACAAAATAGCTTAGCTGTTCTCCCAATTGCATCCGCTACATTAAAATAATGTAGAATTTCCTTAGATGTAATAATTAATCATGTAGAAGGCTGTAGTAATAGGAGTTTAAACAAAAGGTGTGCCTTTTATAGCTATACACACATGACAAAAAAGCAAAACTGCATCAGAGATGGAAAAAAAAACCCAAAACAAAACATAAAAATATCAAATCTAATTCCTTAATTTTTGAAAATACAATGGGCTGGTATTAGAATCTCCATATGAGTTCAATCAAGTTGGTGGCTCAACTAC
This sequence comes from Actenoides hombroni, assembly GCA_024336885.1. Lineage (NCBI taxonomy): Eukaryota > Metazoa > Chordata > Aves > Coraciiformes > Alcedinidae > Actenoides > Actenoides hombroni. The sequence goes on from WUAM01000323.1 coordinate 4,526,004, forward strand.
AGAAGAGTACAGAAACAGAAAACCACTCTGCAAGACAAGCTCTTCTATCAATAAAAGCGAAATCTGAAGCTGCCATTTAAATATTTAAGTAGTATAAAGTAATTCTAACTAATTAATTGATACACAACATAATTAACCCATGCAATAAATTACAGAATAAAACCAAGCAGTTACTTAATCGTCTTAATAATAGCAATAATGACATTTCTGAGGCTTTTAACAGTGAATTAACAGTAGAAAAGCAAAATTAATGGCCCAAGGTAAAGACAAGAAAAGAGAATTTTCTGCTGTCAGTACTTGAATGAAAACAAATACCATCACTTCATTATAAGTCCTTTATTTTATCGAGATTTTAATTGGGAATGAATTTGTTAATTCAATGTTTACCTTTATTTTAACGGTTCCCTTCCTGAGGTAAATAAACCCCTCCTTTTTTTCCCCTCCTCATCAAATATCTATTCTAACTTCCTTACTCCAAATCATCTCCCATTTGATTCACTCTCGAGCTAAGAAATGCTAATATGTCAGGATATTGAATACAGTGGCCTTTCAATATATATTTCAATACAGAATTTAAATCACTGCTTCCATATCACCATCTTCCAAATCTATCTTAAATAATTAAATGGAATCATGTTCAGTAACTTCATGCTAAAATAGATCAGATGTTTGGAAACCTTTGAGACACCAATCTACAGTATTTCATCTATTACTATTAAATGTAGAGCTATAAACAACTACAATATCTTAACAATCATTCACAGACAACTTTGCAAACCTTTGTGGATCTGCAAATCTGATGATTCACCACAATAAAGTTATTTCTGGTAACAAGATGCCAGCTTTTGTTACAGTACATTATTATTCAAAGTATAAGATAACTACATTACTATATTATGACTTGCATGTAAAGAGCTTCATCTATCTTAAATAACATTTAGATTTTATTTGACCCACAGAATTCATACAGTGGATGTTCTGGAAACCAGACTTTGAAGCTTTGCTGTCTGTTGGGCAAGCATGAGATTCCACAGGAAGGGAAATGGTACATGAATCTGAAAAGTAATTCCTGTATCTTCAGTCTCATATGAGTTCACCTTCTCTTTAGCTCACCTACAGCAACAGGAGCAATCCAAGCTCTTCTAAGAATATTTTGTTAAGGCTACCTACTGACAGCCTTCTCTGTCCTGAAGCAGTTCAAGGTCCGGGGTTTAAAGAGTAGTAGTGTCTGGCTTCTGTAATGTTTTGAATTGGTACAGCCATTTGCAAACCCCAAAACCATTAAGTGAACTAAATAAAATTCAAACCCCAATGTAACCTGTAAAAATAATTAGATCCATGATGGTTCTAGACATGACTACGTACTATATTATATGCATCTTTAACTAAAATGTAGGGTTAGAAAACTGCAGCTGGGACTTCACTATCTAAGAGATTAATCTTTCATGTTTCTAATATTTTCAAATTGCACACCTAAACACCAATGATTTATTTTCTTCCTTTCAGAGGTTAAACATACATTGGTTACATATATGATGAGTAACGCATGAGCTGAGGAAAGATGTCATGATTATGACTGATTTTAGTACTTGAGCATCTTGCTAAAGGAAAATCTTGGTCTAAAGTATTGCTGTGCTGGCTTCTGGTAAAAACCATTCAACTGAAAATTTCCAACAGACTGAGGAAAAAAGGTAATCTTAGACGTTTACTTCAGAAAGCTAGTCTTCCTAAAGTGTCCTTACTGGAGTGAGATCACTAGAAACAGCTTACACAAAGTGAAGCAAGCTGCATGATATTTACATTGAGATCTTGAGATAAATACAGGGTTAACTCGCATCTTGGTGAGCTTCTTACAGCCCCCGATACAGTGGCTCTTACAAATGTTAACTAATGCTCTTACACCAAGGGTAAATTACCTTGACCTGTAGCAAGTGTGAGAATAAGGCTATCCATAACAGCAGCTAGGCATGGAGCTAACGTCAGTTAATGAGTTAACCTCACAGCCTACACAAATGCTCTTACTCTCTGGTAGATGAAAAGCCATTTATAGCCTTAATCCACAGGACATAAAAATCATCTCATATTGTGCAACCCTCATGTTTCTAGATGATAATTTGAAGTCCCCGAAGTAGCTGAAAAAAAAATTATTTAGATTAGTTGATATCTTTCATTCTGAGGATCTTCCATCATTCAAACTCATTCTTTGTGGTTTCAAGAAAATCTATTTAAAGGTTTCTTTAAAGTCTGGAGGCTGAAAAAGAGATCATTGGAAATTAAAAAAAAAAAAAAAAAAGGAAAATGTTTCTTTAAAACAGAGAACAAAGCTTTCAGGTTCTCTTTCCTCTCCTGTTCCCATTTCCCTTTCCATCCACAAATCACTCATATGACAGTGATCTCATTAACCTCTATAGCATTACCAATTGAAAACTGTTTTAGATACCACATTTAAATTCCCACTACATCAGAGGAACTGACCCACCCTATTTAATTAGAAACCTACCTTGTATACAAATGTTTGGTATCTAGGAAAGCAGACATTCTAAATGAAGTGTATATTTTACCTGCATAATCAAAAAGGAGGCATACCATTGATAATTTAGAAATAGAAATCTTACTCATGTCACTCTATGGTCGTACTAAATCAGCTAATGGGTTGGGGCAATACTGATTGAAGGAGTGTTCAAATCATTATGTCCAGATCAGCAGTGAGCTTCCAAACCAAATTTCCCAATTGACTCAATTTCCTGTGCTTGGGTTTCACAGCACAGAGTAGTCTTAAAATACATGAACTAGACTCTTTTTCAACAAAACCAGATCAGAAGATTCATTTCAGGAATACATCTAATGTGCTATAAGTGTAAAGGAAGAGACATACCAAGAGAAGCGCCTGCCTAACTTGCACAGAATGGATCTCACTCCTTGTTACAGAAGCACATCCATAAAAATAGTCTGCCTAAATCAACCCTATAGTATTAAGAGACACAGTAATCTTGCATTTGGGTAAAAATAACATTTTTGGTAATAACGAGATTAAGAATGTTATATGAGACTTCTTAACTGCATCGGAACCGTCAATCAGTCTGCAATCCATATACTAATTTTTCATCATATAAACCATGACTTCCTTCAAACTGCTTCTGAACAATAATTGAGTGGGGTGTGACTGCAACTTGCCTGATCAAGATAAAAAGCAGTACCATGTCGGATCTCTCGTCGCTGTTTGAGGTCAGTCTCTGTGGTGTCCCTCGACAGCGCGATATATTCAACCTCCCGTTTTGTTAGTTCCTGTGGACAACAGTCTAAAGTTATGACAGAAATAAGACTATAACCCCAGTAAATGAACTTTAACAATAGGCCTAGTGGGATAACTGTACAAAAGAGTTCCAGGCAACAGCACAGTGACCCAAAATAACTCCAAACAAAATCTGTATTTTTAAAATGTTTATAGTGTGTTCTGCTTCAACCGAAATGTTTTGAATTTCTGCCCAATAATCTTCCATTTTCCCCAAACCTGTTCTAAAACCATAATAACCAGCTATATATTCTTTCCATCAGAGATCTGTAATATCCTGTAAGTTAATATTCTGGTTCTGGACTCTGAAAAACAATCAGCATCTGCAAATCATGAATAAATCAGAAGTTTTCTGTAAAAGACTGAAAAGCTTCAACTTGCACTTCACAGGCTTTGCCAGTACACTGGTGATCTATATTGTTCTTATCCTCTCTCCCTTTAATGTCATGAGATGCAGTCTGCATCTGTAAAATACTGACTATTTAAAAAAATGAGAAGCCTTGGGTTATTTTGTTTATTTTGATTTATTATGGGATATACTTAGAATTTTCTATCTTCTAGGAAAAAAAGTAAAAATCCCTCACGTATTTATACTTGATGTTCCTGCTACTTCCATACCTGGGTTATCACGCATTCTCAATTAAAGGTATGACACGCTTAACAGATCTTTCTTAAGAGGCAGCTTTTAACTATAGTTGCGTGAAAAAATCAGGCCAATACAGAAAAAGCCAAGGAAATTATTTCCTCGCCACTTCTTCAGCGCCTGTTGGTTACAAAGCCACCAATTCCTTTATGCTGCGCATAAATACAATGGTACTTTCTCATAATTAAAGGAAAAAAACCAGAAGGTGAAATACAAGAGACTTTCCCTTAACAATTAGCCCTGTGTATGAACACATAATAACAGCTTTCAGCAACAGCAGATAAAAATTTTCCAGGCTTACATCACTTCATTAAAGGGACCATGGCACGTATCAGCTCCCATGCAAAGACCTGCCTTCACGTGCTTGTTTGGCCTGGCATGGAAACAGTCAGCTGCAGCCTCTCCAATAGAACTCATGTGCATGAAACAGGGGTATAAAGAACAAGCCACATTCTGTAAGTCCCATGCCTGGAGATCAGGTGTTTCCCAAGTCCTCTTTTTAGGCTATACCAAGCTCTTCTCATTTATTTTAAGGAACGCAACGAGCCATTAAGTAGCACATCTGGTTTGCTCAATGAAGAAATCTTTGCTCCCTTTTCTGAAGTTCAAGATCCTGCAGCTTTCTCCTGTATGCTTTACCTCTGACAGCTAGTCTTTGAATTACTATCTTTTGATTTTTAAAGGGATGACTGATCTTTATGAAAATTGCTTATACAGCCCCATTTGTAATCCTGCTGCCCAACCAGTTTCTAGACAGAGCTCACGGCAGACAAAGTCCTACCCACATCAGCTCTTGGGCCAGACAACCCCCTCTTCCTGATCATTTAAGGGCACCGATTATTCAAACATGAAATTTTGCACATGGTACTGCCATGGTTCACACAGATGGATGTAGGCAACTCCTTCCCACATTCCAAGAGAGGATCACACATGCATCTACTCTTTCTAATCACTCATAACTGTTCCCAAATGTTACTCGGAACACTCCTCTCCCAAATCCTTTTCTTCATTTCTTTTTTTATATAATGAAGCAAAAAACTATTTGCTGTCTGTAACAGTAGGCAGATATCTTAATCCTCTAACATACATAATGCCTAGAACAAACTGTTTCTCCATTTGTGATAACATATGGTAACACAGTTTTCCAACTCTCCCCCCCCCACACCTCCCCCTGGAGTTTAAGCAGAAAACCATGTATTAAAATGTCTGTACTTTCTATTCATCTATAACAAAAATTGAACTTTGGAAAGCACATTTATGGAAAAACTTATTTACCTCTTAAGTAGCTTGCTGTAAGATTTTCTAGGACTACTTTTTACCATTTGGCTAGTAGAGGAATGACTAACTGACATTAATGACTATGTCTCCAAGAATTTAAATCAACATACTTACCAGATATTGCATGGCAATAGATCGCCGGAGAGGCCCAGGAGGACCAATAAGGAAGACATCTTGGCCAAGAAGATCTTTCTGCATTATCCATCTTAAATGCTGGACTACAGACTGCGCCAAAGAATCTGTCACTTTGAGACACAAAGATAAGAACACATTATTTAATTTTGAAAAGTGTTAGATAACGTGGCCATTCACTCCTTTTTTGTTCTTTGCTCCAAAAATAAAATAAAGACACAAAGATGGGCTGCCCAAAAGGTGGATAGCTGAAAAGCAGAGAATTCCACACACAGTTTATATTAGAGTACTTAATTTTCCTGTGAGTTTCTATACCTATTTCACTCATTGCTTTTTCTCTGCCCAATTTAATCCTTCAAAATAAAAACCTCCAACGAAAAAACGGAAATTAAGTTATTGATTCTCATTTCACATCAAACTGATCAATGCAAAGATTGGGTTTTCCTACCCAGTGTTGAGTGGACTTCTCAGCATCAATTAATATAATATAGACATGTTATGTAGGTTATGTAGCCTATACCCCAACGCTACTGTGAATCATAAACTTAAAAAATAAATAAATAAAAATACTGTGCTTGCATCAGACTAAGATTAATCTTCAGGGATATATTTAATTCGTTAAAGACAACTGCACTCCTATTTACATCTTGACACAATAAACCACACAATTAAATTATCAAGGAAATGCAAACCTGGTATAATAGCAATACATTAGTACCATGCAATTTCCAAAATCATAATAAAAAACAACTCAAAGCAGATCCACTTACTTCTGCTAAGAATACCATACCCCTATTATTTTAAAAAGCAATAATCTGATTATAATTAAACTAAAACCTTTATCACATGGATGCAAACGTTGGCAGCACTGGAAAGCATCAGGCAAAAAGAGCATACTGAAAGAAGGGCACCGTTCCTGCAGCTGTGCCTCAGTCCATCCCCAGAATACTCCTTCACATACCCCCCAGCAAAGCCTGGCTCTTTCTCAGACCCAGGCAAAAAGTACTTATGCAGGAGGAGAAGGAAAACACAAGCAAGCCAGGAGGAAGATTTATGTGTGTGTGTATGTATATGGTTGCTTTCAGAACAACCTGACAAGAACAATGGTGGGGTTTGAAGCTGGAGCCTCAAGGATGGCCTCTGAGATGCTGAAGCACGGAAAGGAGCAAGAGGCTATGAAATCTTCAAATTCATACTTAGTCACCTTTTTTCAGTGTGTTTACTGGCTGCAAGTAGAAGACAAAATTTTAAGAACCAAGCCTCAATTCTACATCAGCTTTCCTGGGGAGGCAGTATGTGTGGGGCAGAGTTAAGGACGGCAAGCAAAAGTACCCTTCAGTTCTGAGGGCTTTCAGTTCCCTGTTGAATCTTAAATTTATTTTTGAATTAAAATTTATTTTTGTAAAATCATAGAAACGGTCTTAACTGACTATATGAAATTCAAGGAAGATTTTTCAAGCACAAAGGTGGCTAACAAAAACTTTATCAAAATTTTTAACTGAATTATTTGGACTGGCACTCAGGAAAACCATCTGAAATCTTCTTCCACTTCTAGAGAAATCCACTATGTCCTTACCATCAATATGACCAGGAATAGCATACACACGTAGGTGAGCAATCTATGCATTAGAATTATCAGACTAATTGCAAATAAACATTTCAGGTTTGCTTTTTTGCTTTGTTTTGTTTTCCAAACAACTGTCATTAGCATGCCCAGTATTAGTTTTCATATATGCTATGATAAGATCAAGGCCAATGGCATCCTGGGGTGAATTAGAAGGTGTGTGGTTAGTGGGTTGAGAGATGTTCTCCTCCCACTCTACTCTGCCCTGGTGAGGCTGCATCTGGAGTATTGTGTTCAGTTCTGGGCCATTCAGCTCAAGAAGGGCAAGGAACTCCTTGAAAGAGTCCAGAGAAGAGCCACAAAGATGATTAAGGGAGTGGAGCATTTCCCTTACGAGGAAAGGCTGAGGGAGCTGGGTCTCTTGGAGGAGACTGAGGGGTGACCTCATTAATGTTTATTAATACATAAAGGGCAAGTGTCAGGAGGATGGATCCAGGCTCTTCTCTGTTATGTCCAATGATAGGACAAGGGGCAATGGGTGCAAGCTGGAGCATAAGAGGTTCCACAGAAACATAAGGAAAAACTTTTTCCCTGTGAGGGTGGCAGAGCTATGGAATGGGCTGCCCAGAGGGGCTGTGGAGACTCCTTCTCTGAAGACATTTAAAACCCACCTGGACGTGTTCCTGTGTGACCTGCTCTAGGTGATTCTGCTCTGGCAGGGGGATTGGGCTGGATGATCTTTCAAGGTCCCTTCCAACCTTTAACATTCTGTGATTCTGTGCAAATTTGAGATTATTTTCTTCTTCTTCACTGCAATATTGTTTTCCTAAAGCAGTACACATTACACATACCATAAACACAACAAGCCAAATGCAAATTAATTCCCCACGGAGAATAACATGTTCCTTTCTACACACAAGAAAATTAAGAAAGTTCCTATTACAACATGTATTCTTTGGGAAACAGAGTGCAATACATCACATCAGAAGAACAGCTCTGTCCAAACTCTACTACTGGACAGGTATTGTAATTTGAAAAGCACCATACAAATAAAAAGTGTTACATTAAAGGTACAAGTAAAACTGCAAGACAGAGATGTCACTGAGAGACACAGTCATTGCTACTTCTACGTGTTGTATAAACTCACCAACGTTACCTCTAGTGTATTTTTGTAACAGCTGTTCTCAAAAAAGAATTCCTTAAAGTGGACAAATAAGCTTGGAAATCTTGCTAAAACACTGAACTCTTACATGTAAAAAATTCATGCATTAGAAGCACGGCAAAACCAGCTTTCACACAGCACGACTACAAATGCTTCTGGTGTCATTCATATTAATATGTGTAGCTATCTTCTTTGTTTTTAAGATGATCTCAAGAAAAAACTTGGGTGATACTTAAAAGCAGTACCATAAATAGAAACAGGATTTAAGAAAGTTCAGCAGCATCTGCAAGACAAACTGTCATGTTAAAGAGAGCAAGAGTGTACAGTATTAAAAAAAAATAAATAAATTCTAAAAACTTAGAAATGTGATCCCCCTACAAACCTTAAAGAATTTCAGGGCACTTAGAGCCTTGTCAGTGTGTTTAACCAATCCAAATTTACACCGAAATATTAACATGAAAAATGCACCTTTTAAAAGTCTCCTATAATTTCCTAACTTTTCTTTTTTTTTTTTTTTTTTTTTTGAGAAAAGGACACAAAATACACAATTCCTCATCAGAACACTTCCTAGAAAACGATTTCATTGCTTCGTCATTCACATCATTCTCCTCATACAGATTACAGCTGGATCAATTCTAATACACGTTTGCAATCACAAAATCAGTGCACTGACCATCTGCAAACTCACTCAAAGGAAGCCTGTTAGAAATAAGGCCAACAATTCAAAAGTGAACTGTCAGGACAGCAGCTTCCACGTGTCATTTCCTTCTAACATGTGATATCTGTACACCGCTCCGGGTGTTAAACCTACTTCAGCTTCCCAGTTCTGTCCTTCTAAAATCAAAGGAATATAAAATTTTCGTTGCACATGCAGTCTGTGTTGCATGAACTGTTTCCATAGCACAATATACTTCCTAAAAACAACTTAGGATGCGCACATGCTCAGTACCTTGTGTATTATTTCTGTAGACTACTTGTACTTTGCGCATTGCAAAGCTTTATGTTTTCTCTAACATGACCTGAAAAAACTTCTCTCTGTTCAAGTGCTGCATGTTAACTTCACTGCAAGCACCATCAAATAATTTTCTGTGACATTTAGAAGACGGGGAAAATTAGCTGCAAAAAGCATCAGCATGTACATTACAGCAACTTTTATTAATTACCCCATGAGTCAGGTAACATCTAATGCAAGCTGGGGTTTGCACAATCTGTTTACTGGCACTCCGCTGATTTGCAGGAGTTGAGTAGCTGGCCCTGTATTCTTAATCTGCAGGATGGTGCGTAGGAAGCCTCTACAATATACTCCCAAAGACACCATCTGGCACATGCAGTAGAGCAGTCGGTGCTACAAGTTGCTATTCCTGTGTCTCAAGAATGGCCAGCCAGAGAAATTGCGTTCTATTGCTTTGTAATAGGTGGTAAGCAGGACAACACCTCGCAGCAGCTGCGCAAACATTTGGTAAAGTGAGCAGCTGAAGCTGAAGGGAGAAATCCTCAAATAAGAAAAGAAGAAAATATCATAGATTGATTTTGAAGCAAGTGCAGCAGCTGTTCTTGTTTGATCCACAAATCAGCTTTTGATAAAACCAAGACTGAAATGGCTATGCTAGCCTCAAAAATTTTCTAGTTCACTCGTACTTGAATTCTTGGCACATGGTACGCTTACTGAAACCATAAGATTCACTGGAGATAGCAGACAGTATCTGCTGGCAAGTCCTTGTGTCCCCACCTACCAAAGAAATCCCATAAATAAAGGAGACATCTACCTCTTCCCACTGGTCAGAGCCAGACAGTTACATGAACTGATTCCCAAGAATATCTATGCCAGATGTGGTACAAAATATGTTAGAGCTCATGTCCTTGTATGACTCTAGTTTGGTCAATCCCACGATAACTAACAGGCATCAATACATATAATCAATATGAAGACATCAATACATATAATGAAGACATCAATACATGTAATTTTCAACAGAATAAAAAAAGACCTCTCCATATCCTGAACCTTTGCTACAGGACATATTTAGAGCCAGAGAATGGCTCCTCTTACCAGGGGAGGCAAGAAATTCATGAGGGGAAAAAGATCTTCCTCTTGTCCAATTACCAAGGGGGTCCTTTGGCTTTCCACAGCAGTTTGTAGTACATCCAGCACAGGGGGCAGCTACAATAAAATACAGCTGAAGAAGAAGGGGACGAGGAGGGAGGTCTTTGTCTAAAAACATTTCAAAAAGTTAAAATGTTAAAAAAACCCACCCTGAGCTCACTGAGATTTATTTCACAGCTGTTCAGTCTAGGGGACAATGAAGGAGGAGAGTGAGTTGCACAGGACATGGTGAAGGAGGCAGCATGGCCAAGGTGAAGGGGGATGCACTCCTGTAAGGCCTGCTTTCAGTTAGCACTTTGCAAGTGCAACAATGCTGCTCTTCCAATTTTATGCTCATGCACAGAGTCCAACCCAAAGAGTTTTCAAGGTCTCGTAACGTGGTTACATCAGAGACGGTTTTCACTGGAATACTATTTTGCCTCGTAAATTTTTCATGGAAACAGTCTCCATTCCAAACATTTTTGTTCTCGCGGTGGTAAGGAAGCAAGTTGCAAGTCTTTGCAGGGGCTTAGAAAGGGGGAAGTCACTTCTTGGATGAGATTGTAAACTGACAAATATTAATTCCTCCGAGTCGACTGCTTCACAGGAAGGTCTAAGATCTACACAGAGAAATCGTATTTCTCCGTTAGAATAAAAGAAAAGAGAATCTAGAGGATCTGTGTAAAACCAAATAGGTTTCTGGAAGGAATCCTGAATGGGATTCAGGAGACTAAGCTTCTCCTAGTGACATATAAACGTGGAATAAATGAAACTATTCTTAGCTGGATGTACAACTCATAAGGAGAGACATATCCAGAGCAGTTACCCGTCACTCAGACTCCAACTGGAGGGACATATTGTGTCTGCTTTAGAGTGCACCAGCTCAGTACAGCACCAAAAAGTTGGAGATTCTAGAAAAGAGCAAGAAGAATTATCAAAAGAAATTGGAGTTCAGTCTAGAAAATAAATGACTAAAAATCCCAACTGTTTTCCAATATGCAAGACAGAATCACAGCGAAGAAAAAAGTTATCTGTACATGATGGTTATGCTAGATAGAACAAGCCCCAGGGAACTAAAAGTATGTCCAAAAATATCTAAATGAGGCATCAGAAAGAGCTTTTTTTGCAGAATAATTGTTAATTACTGGAGCAAAGTGTGCAGAGTTCTGGAATTTACGTCACCAGCACATTTTAAGAACAAGGAGGACAAACGTGTCTCAGAAATGGTTCGGATTCAGCTGACCCAGGTTTGAGGTACAAAGAACAGTGCAGATAAGTCCCTGAGCTCCACCCAGACTTTTTCTGTGGGTTTCCACATCCCTGTCTCCCCTTGTTCCTCACTCTCACTATAGACAAAACGGGGATAACAAAACATTCAGAGCTCTTCTGACAAAAACACCACTATTTCAGATTCTGGATTAGGTGGTAACAGCCAAGTAGCAGATCAATTGCAAGCCTATATGAAAACTCAAACAGCTGAAATAATCACCATCTCTTACAACAGACACCTTCCCTTAGGCTAGGAAAGAAGAAATGTCACGACAGAAGTCTTTATTAGCACAAAATTACAGTCATCCTGCAATACAACCTGTCTCTATAATGCGCTGCATTCTGACAGTCAGATTTAAAGCTAACAGAAGGAAGAATGAACATATGTTCCAGCACAAATCTGAACCTACTCTGAGCGACAACTGAACACACGCTCTCGTCCCTGCTTCAGCACGTGGTGCATGCCATTCTGGGAGAAGGACAAAGAGCAACTTACTGTTAAGGCAACACTGATCTTTCAGGTGAAGAATAAATAACAGGTACTACTGGCAACTGGGTCTACTACAGAGAAACAACCCCAATTTCCTCAACATTAAAACAATTCCCTTTCATGCACCAAAATTCATTTAGTGCTACTATTTTGTATTCGGTTATTACAAGCACAAACCTTCTGTTTAAATTCCTCACGGTCATTAGTCTTCCATACATCTCAACTGACAAAGCTAACACGACTTAGCACTTTAACCCCTTACATAACATGCATGTCACTGCTGATAACATGCTGTTGAGGCTGCTCAGACTCAGGGCACCTGGCACAGAACCACACACTCTTTGAAATTCATCTTCCACAATTCAGTGCAGTTGCATTTAACATGACAACAGCCAAACTCCCAAATGCACTTGCACCTTCAGACAGCAGCAGAGCCGAGGAGGTGTTGCAAGAGAACATCCCTTTTCCCGCCTTAATGAGGATTCGCCATCACTGAACAAAGTGTCCTGGAAGAGCTGTGTTAGGAATTGTTTTGTCAGGATTAATAAATACATGAAATATCAGGTACATTGTCATTTTCATTAAATTTCCAGAAACAATTAATGAAAGCAGTGCACTGACATGACCTCATTCTCACGATTCTATTTTAGACCTAAATTATCGTGGAAAGCCATACAAAGTTTCTCAAAAGTATAATTAAACAATTACACTTTTCAGACACGGTGAGATTTTAAAAATACAGGTATTATTTTTACCGATGTAAGAACAAGCAGTGCAAAAATAAGTGCCCTCTTTTTAGAATGTGCCAGACACAGTTATGACAGAAATCCCATTAAAAAAAATTCCCCTGTGTATGACTCATTTTTACTTGTCACTTCGAAAAATAAGAACAATTGAGATTTTGTGTACCTTTAATTAGCATCTTCCAAGAAAAAGCCATTAATCAACAACAGCAAAACAAATTAATATTTTACATGAACACATAAAATGGTGTACTTCATACAGAACTTGCTAGGTTACCTAGCATAAAACCTAAAAAGCAGAGAGATGAAAATATAAGGTAACCAGCAGTATCTATCTTACTCATTTCTGAAAAATGTAACAAGGTTCAGTAAAGGAGTTACAAATCAGTTTAATGTGGTAATACAAAGAATGAAATATTTTGGTATCGATTAAGTGACAAAATGACAAATGTAAAGTTTTGTAACTTCTTCATACATTTATATTCCTTATTGTGTTGCAATTTTTCTTAGATTTTTAAGGCTACTTTTCATTTTAGAACAAATTATGAGTTTAGAGTAAGTTATAACATCCCTAAAATCTGCTGTAAATTATAAATACGCACTTTCAACATCACTGCATTTAACATGGTTTTTATCTGGCATAATAACAAAAGCAGAAATATTCTACTCTACATAAATGAGCCAGAAAACTACCATATGCAGTACTAGTCAATGAACTATACAATTCCTTCCTCTTAGTTCTTAATCCACTGCAAACATTGAGATGTCCGAGACCAAATTGTTCCTAGTCTTGCTTTAAAAGAAATTATGTAAGTACCTTGGTCATTATAAATGTAATATTAATTACTGCAATAAAATTTCAAAATATGTAACATTTCAGTCTATAGGTTAGTATAATTACACAATTATGGTCATCTATTTTACACCAAAACATCTTGTATCTACAGCAATCACTCACATAGCAAAATAAAAAGTACACTTGAAACAAGAAAAAATGCATTAAGTAATGCACATACTCTCTGAATGCCTCACAAAGAGGAGACACGAAATTCATACAAAGCCAATACACAATCTACTTAATTTCACTAAAGGAATTTAACTTCGTTCTCCATAGCAACATAAGCACAGAACTTAAGCTTTAAGGGATAAAACAAATTCCTAAATTTAAAGATACAAGGAAGCTGTACTCAAGCATTTGAAATTGATTTTCTGCTGTTAAATACATGAATATTCCTCCTTACTTAACTAATTTAATACTTAGGTTTATAAGAAAAAATTTATACCTGAAGTAATCCTACTGTAAGTACATGAATATTGATGAACAACAGTATCCCAAGCATGACATAGGCTCCTTTCTGTCATGATTATTAAAAAGAGAAACAACTAATGGTACATGTAATATGTGCTAATAAATGTTACATCTAGTTGTAGTATCAAAGTTTAGCTAAGATCCCATCATTCTGTACAGTTACATGTCTAATAACTTCCTTGCTATCAGATTAGTTTTAACCCACTTTTTCCTTCTTATAAATCTTTAACTAGAAAAATCTCTGATTCTTTGACTCTACCAAATGTTTTTATAATTCTCTTACTTCCCAGCCCAAAGAACTGGAAGAGTTGCTGTTACAGCAACTAAGATCTAATATTTATCTCACTGGAAAGAGCAGATTGACCAAAACATGTATCAGTGACTAGTGTGGTATGGAAGAGTGGAAGGCAGTGAGGCACTGTTAAAATGATACAGCACAGAAAACCAGAGTGCAAAACAATCCACAGGAAATGGAAAGAAGTTAAACGGATGACGGTAGTCATTGACATCGGCAACTGATGTCCTTACTTCTTGATCAAAATGAGAAAATAAGCACACAAAAGAAACAATGAAGAGCAGAAACCTATCATTTAAGAAGCTATGAAAAGTAATAATACAGAGCAGCATTTCTCAACTGCTTGGCCGCATTCCCAGAGAACTCGTGAGGTATGGGAAGTGTCATTACAGTCTAAATCAGAAACCCTTTCCTCATGGGCTGCCCCGTAACAGCAAGGGCTGACACATGGCACTGGAGATCATTGGTACCTTAGATCATCTGGTAGGAAAGCGTCACTGTGGGATGCCTGCTGGGGGTATGGGAATTAAGCAGCCCACAATCCAGATGCCAATCAGTAAAGTCAGTGGGGTGACTTGAGCAAGTAAAAGTTTTTTGAATAAAGCCTTGAAACTCATTCAAAAGGAAAGAAGATCCTTACTGTAGTTCTGTGGAACAAGTTCGGGGTTCTTCGGTGTTTTGAGTTTAAAAGACACATCTCCGATAGTAACGGTATCACCTAAAAAAGAGAAAAGTCTTTTAGTTTCCAGATACTTTTCAAGCGTTTAATGGCCTTACACTAAAGTTTAAATCACAGGCTTGCTGTGGTAAGGCTGAGTGCTCACAAAGCAGTGTCTGAGAACTATTAGTTTACTAATTAGGCTCTGCTGTTTTTCAGTAGATAGGTACTAGTACAATTTATATTTCATTAATATTCCTTGACTTTTTTTTTGCTGTTGTTACAGCCAAAACTTACATTGTTGGGAGATATGGAATTCAAACTCACTGTAGAAACTCATTCCAGTTACCATCATTAATTTATTGAAATTAAAACCTGTTTGTCTGTAGAACTACCAGCGAGAAACACGTGTAGAGGTGATGATTTTCCTGAGTGTTCAAGCAGCCTGAAACAGTATCTGCTGGAGGTACAAACCAACATGTTCATGTCAGTGGGCCCTTCCTGCACTTTCTGACCATATAGCTGCAGAACCTGGCATCTTTCCAAGGTTTGAGAGGTCTCAAGCACTTCTTGCTCCGGATTTCACCAAAATTAAAGCACCAGGCCATTTTTTTCACTGGTCTCTTACTAGGACCTGCCTGTCTGATTTGTCTTTCTGCAACTACAGGCTTGAATTAAATTGCAGGACATGCCCTGGATACTTTCTCATGGAAATCAGAACTGAAATCTAGTTTGCAGCCAGGAAATGGGTAAGCACCGAGGTGGCGGCGGTCACACAGAAAAACACCCAAAACCCACGAAGCCAAGAAAAATGAGATGCAGATTGGTAACAAATTGAAAGTTTATTGTTTTCAAGGGACCACGTGGGCCATGCAAATGAGTTCACAAGTATTAAGACCATGAAACCAACATAACTCTAGTAAAATGATGTTTCTTCCATTTTGTTGAAGCTAACAGTATCGTTGCCCAACAGGCACTGTAGTGCACGTGTGAGGATGGAGAGGATCACTGGAGTAAGACTGCTGCACAGGGTTGCAGTTTTGCCACAGAACTCTGATTACACCACCTTTCCATGAATCGAGGCCAAGGTTTGGAACTGTTTCTTGTGTTCGTGTTTTTCTCAGGAATGAGATGAAGAAAGTACATAACCCGCAGACAAGATCCAACTCTAAAAATCCTTTTGTAGATCTACACCTTGTCCTTCTCCATCCAAGAAGACCCAGTCTGTGGTTGCCTATCTCCAGCACCATATAAGGACTCAAAGAGTTCAGAAGACCGATGCTGGAACCAAAGAGGGAGATGCTGAAGAGGAAGCTTGTGCAAATTAACAGAGGCAACTAAAACTCCTCCCATACCTACAGCAGCTTTCCTTCCAGTCAGCAGTGACTCTAGTTTTGCCCTCAAATGCAGCTCTCTTACAGCATATCCAGCTGTTACTGCTCATCTCACAGGACTAAGAATCCCCAGGTTCTGACATGACTCACACAATCCATGGGCAAGGTTACACATTTAGGATTAAATTTATAGCAGACAGAGGAGAACCACCTACAGCAACAAATACAAAGCAGCAAGGGAAGGATTACAGCTGATTTCTTCCCAAATTTAAAGGGCTTAACAATGATGCTGAGACTGGGATTCACTGCCTGACATACATGCCTGCATGTGGGTCTTTATGTTGCTCCTGAAGTCCAAATAACCCTCCCCCCATTTTTGACTTAAAATATTAGCAGAAGGTGGTAAATTGGTGGTTGTTCCTGCATTTTACACAATACCCTGCTGCAATGTCTTGCCAGAATGTGGGAGACTTAGGCAACAGAAGTACTGCCAAATAAAAGGTAGCCAAGTGTTCAACCCCGGTCCTAGGGACAAGCAGCACCAGGCAGTTCCCACCTTCCCTGCTAGAACTAAGCACCCTTCTCTGGCAGATCTGTACAGGAGCCAAGTGGAATGGTCCCAAAGAGAGCTGGGACTAAGCTAATGATCAGGCAGCAGCCTGGGGCTTTAGCTCATTTCCTGGCTCATGCTGAATTTTCAGTTCAAGCGCACCACAAAGTACCTTGCCGTCTTCAGCTTGAAGCATTCAAACTCACTCCAAAAAAGTAAGCCCCACAATAGCTTAGGGGCCTGGTCCCCATTCTTGGAACTGTTACATATCTTAAAGTGTCACTGGACACTAGACACAACTACTGCAAGGAGTAAAAGCTAGGCTTTGAGTCTCTCAGGGTTTTGCTCACTTCTCTAGGTTTTAAAGTAAGAAAAACTGGTTTACTGCCTAAGCATCAGCTCCCTTTCCCTTTCTTCTGCTGCAGCTCCAATCACTCTTTCTCACTGGGGAGACCAAAATGCCTCCAAGTTGATGAAAACATCCTGGGAAACCAGTGCTTCCTGCAAAAGTCTCATTAGCTCGGCTAGGAAGAATTTTAACATTCTAAAAAGAGCAGGTTGCCTGATATATCCTTAGAAAATTAGTGCCAGTTTATTTTCTCACCATTCCCCAGCCAACATTCAATGAGACAAGAGTACATGACTAATTAGCTCCTAGCTTAAATCACCTCAGCTCAAGTTGTAAATACTCCTTCATGCATACGGAGTCTTCCAAAACACAGTAGGGACAAGATGGCAAAACAACAAGGTGTCAGACTTGTTCAATACATTGGAATGATGATATAACCTACAGGAGAGAAATTTTATTACCTACTTCATCAGCATAGTACTGAAAAGCCTTAGTTGATTTACTGTACTCCTTAAAAAAACCAAAGCAACCAACCAAATAAAAAAAACCCTACAATCCACAAAAAAACCACCAACAAACAACACACACAACTGTGTTTGGTCTAGGTGAAGAACGGAAAATGCATCTCTTCAGGTGGTACTTCTGTCAGTCCGTAACATGCCAACCCTTGATCAATACATACAATCATGTCCAAAAATAGCACAAATATTTAGTCCATCAATGGACCCTACATACTTCCATGAAAAATGGGCTGGGAGGGAACTATATGTAAGATGTGGAGAGAGCTGAGCACACAAAATCCCTACCATACAGTCAGGACATTCAGCTTTTAACAGGTTTGTTCCTGCCTGGGGACAAATGTTGCCTCCAGCTTGCATCTGTCCAAAAAGCAAAAACATTATCAGTGTTTAATAGAACTTTAAGCAACAATAAACCAAGACAGCAGTCTATTTTCCTAGCTAAATGAGCATGGGGGGGATTAGTCCACTAATCTTATCACACACTTCCACCTGGGCTATGTTTTCTTGTCTCTTTTATTTCTTCTGTACTTGTTCAAAATCTCATGTTTGGTTACTCCACTTCCACTGTCTTTCCAAAGTCTTTGAACAGAAATGTCAACCCAGACAGGTTCTTTCCAATGTTTCAGCAGCTGGCAAGGAACTGACAACAGCCTGCTTGGTAAAATGATGGTGTTAAATCAGCAAGACTCATAATTTGAGAACATGTATCCCAAATTATTTGACTCCACTGCAAATCATGGAATAGCACACGAATACTCAAACCCATCTCACAAGCTACTACCAGACTACAGTGGACATAATCTGTACATATAGGTTTTGCAATGGAGACTTTGTTGCCTGTATCAGGCTTGCTTAGGCAAGCAGTGATGATATGCCCTTGGTTTCTTATTTCACAAGCAGAAAACAGTAGAGTCTTTAGGGAAAACAGTGGGATACAAACAGTGCCCAATGTACACAAAGAGATATGGCTGCTGAAACAGAACAAGTGTCATATGAGCCAGAATCCAAAAGGAAAGGGGGACATCCCATTGATGGGATGGACAATGTGCAGGCAAAGCAGGTCATTTAAGAGCCTATGCATTATGAGTCAGGAATTAGCAGTGTATAGAGATTGTGACCCTGAAGAGACTCTCTGCAACAAGGAGATAGGAAAACAGCTTCAGTACATGCAACGAGCTCCTCCTCCTACATCTGGAACAGCCAGGTGTGAACTGCACCACTGGCAAAATGGCAACTAGCATATGCACATACAGTGAGCCAATGCACTGACCCTTACACGCTCTCTTCTTTAGAGTTCCATTTTAGACAGAACACAATATTAACACCTACATCTGCTTTTTAGGGTAACTGACAAGGGCTCTTGAGCTGAGCGGGCCTAATTCTTCCACTTGGTCCCCTGAGAGCAGAAAGGCACAACCCCAAGCTCCAAACCCCTGAGATGTGGAGGCAGCTGGAGGCGGGGAAAGCCAGGCACCCCTGCATCAGCACCCTGGGCTTTTATTCACCCCAGCATCTCCTACTCACCGTTCTCAATCAACTTTTGTTCTGACCCACTGTGGAGGCTTTTATGTTACAACCTCAGTAAGAATGCTTTTTGAAGATACAGTTTTATTGTGCGCTTGGCACCTCTGACTAGTCCTCTGCTGAAGAGACAGGATCACAACAACTATCTGTCTTCTCCTCCCCCCCTCCCAAAAGAAGACTATTCCCTAATCCTATTATTTTTCCTATATGGATCCTACTATTTTTCCCTACACGTTGCGAACAAAAAGCCACTGCTGTTTAAATTATTTACAGTAATGCTGGTCATATCTGAAGATTAACAGATTGCATCTCAGCTACAGTTTAAAAATTTAAGAAGCAGAAATAGTCTTATTTCTTTTACTTGCCATCTTTCTGGTGAAATAATACATGAAGATAAAAGAAGGAAATTAATACATTTGAACTAGCTACTTTTAAAGAAAGAAACCCTACAGCAGAAGAAAACACCCTGCACAGATCTATACATGCGTCTAGTTTTTGGAGTGTACAACAGCAACAGTTCCAATCTCATTTGCAAATCTTTCTATTATCAGGGGTTCTATAAGACACTATAGTGAAGCTTCAGGAACACTGAGTTTTTAGGTGGCTGAAATCATTGTCTTTCGGCCTTG
Source organism: Actenoides hombroni (assembly GCA_024336885.1). Taxonomy (NCBI): domain Eukaryota; kingdom Metazoa; phylum Chordata; class Aves; order Coraciiformes; family Alcedinidae; genus Actenoides; species Actenoides hombroni. Next base: position 4,545,829 of record WUAM01000323.1, read on the forward strand.
TTAGTTTGGAATTTATGTGAGATTAACACATTCTAACAGTCAGTATGTTACACGTTCACTTGTATACAGACCATCCATCTGGTCTCAAACAGTAACAGCAAGAGCATATTAAAACTGTGAAGTTGCTAAGCTCTGCTGACATTAATTTCTGTGTGATAAAAATCACACCTGGTAGAAGAAAGTTCAAAATCTATATTATATTCAAATATGTGTTTCCAGGTCTTAATTTCATTCTAATGTGAAGGAAAGGAGGAAGGAAAAAACGAATTAAAAAAAACCCCCACAAAATAAAAAAATCCACATGCTTTTAACTTATTTCCATAAGGACACAGAAAAATGTCAGCTCTTGTCCTTCAAGAGCCAACTTATTTTGAAGAAACATAAATTACACTTGCAAGGCTCTGTTTTTCCCTTTTGATCAACTTTTCTGCACACATTATTCAAAAAAAAAAAAAAAAGGAAGAAAAAAAACAAAGAAAAAACCCACCCCCATCTACACAACTTATATTTCTCATTTTATACCAGCTCTTACTGATAAGACATCATACACAGTCACTGGGTGACACCGTAACCCATTCTGCACCTTCTGTTGGTACTGGCAGCCTCCCAAACACGTGTATGAGAGACAGAAACCCATTGCCCACGCTCACTAGGCTTGCTCCTTGACCACCACTGCCTTCGTTTCCAGATAAGGTGGAGCTCAGCTGCTGCTGACAGGATGCTGTGGACTGACAGCTGCTGCTGACTGAAACAGTTGGATGTTTACACAACAAAACCCACCTCCAATCTAAGCAAAAAAATCCACTTCCCTTAAGCTGCCCTTTTTTATGAACAAATGAAAGGAAGTCTTTCCCTCTAAGAAACAAAACTAATTCCTTTCAATATGAAATTTGAATATTACTCAATTTCTAGACAACTAGACCTTCTTTTTTTTTTTAATTTTCCATTTTGAAGCTAATGCTTGATTTTTCAACCATCTGCTGTAGGCTAATGATTCTCTTTACTGATTAAAGTCCACAGTGTCATTAAAACAAAATCTTGGTATTTACTCCAGGAAGTGAACCTTTTCCTCCATTTTTCTGCATCAGTAGAAGATCAACAACAAGAATGCAAAATCTTATCTGACATCCAGTCATGCAGAAAGCTTACAACCCTTTCTTAGCAAAAAGGGGTTTTTTCATTGGGCCAATAGCATACCCTGAAGCTAGAAAGTCTGATGATGCTCAGTTACAAAAGTGTTATGACAAGAAAAGTCAGTTTTAAATATGTTTAATACATGATGATCTCACATAGACTTGATATATACATTTCAGAGTATCTTTTACTAATACACTTACCACACCAAGAAAGTGCTAAGCTGCCCATTTCATCAATTCTATACCAAAATACTTCAGAAATACTGGTCATCTTCTCTAACTTCCTGCTCAACATCAGCTTACCACCAAGATGACATCGGATGAGCTGTGGCTCTGGCTGACTGAGTCTCAAAAACCTTGAAAGATGGATGTTTCACAGCCTTTCTAGTCAACCTCTTCCCCTGCTGCACTACTCCCCTAGTAAAAAGGTTTCTACTGTTGTCCAGTCTGAGCCTCCCAATCCCCAAGTTGTAATGACTGCCTCTTGATATATTATCTGCCACTATTAAGTAGAATTAATCATTTTTGTAATCAGAATTCTAAGTTGCCAACAGATTTCTCCTCCCTCAGCCCTCTCCTTGCAAACCTACCAAGCCCCGATCCCTCAGCTTCTCCACACCATTACGTGTACTAAGCCCCTAACAATTTTCATAGCCCTCAAGTGGTACTCCAGCAGTTTCTCAGTATCTCCTTAAAACTAGGAAACCCAAACCTGGACACAGCATTCCAGGAAAAGTCTCACCAGTGCTTTCTAGAGATTAAACCTCCCTTTACCATTGACCATGTTCCTTCTAATGCAGCCCAGTCTGTGGTTCACTTTATTTGCTATGAGTTGTTGGCTCATATTCAACCAGACATCCACTGCAACCCCACAGCCTTCTCAGCAAAGATGCTATTCAGCCAGTCGTTCCCCAGCTCGTAGTGACACACAGCAACACTTAAGTCCAGTAGCAGAACTTCATACCTCTCCTTCTCAAACTATCTGAGGTTTCTGTTGGCACAGTCCTCAAGTTTATTGAGATACTTCTGGACTGAAGTTTGTCAGACAGTAGAGATTTTGCCCCTACACACCAAACAGCACCTTCACACATCTCTTCTGTTGTCTGTCCTTATTTCCACTTTTGTATGCCACCTTTTAGTGTTTTAGTTGATGGAGAAGTTCCCTGCTTGGCCAACCACGCCTCCTGCTGAAGTACCAAACCTTCCTGCACTGTGGAATGGTTCATTGTTGAGGTGTCATTGCACTATAAAATTTTTACCAACAGTTTGGAAACTCCCAAGAGTGCGCACACAATTCCAGACAGCCCTCCTTGCAGATGCCTGGATGGCTGAAAACCTCCATGAGCATGAGGACCCATTAGTGGGAGTTTTCTGCTAGCTGTCTCTAAAAAGCGATATCCATGACCTCCTCTTAGTCATATGGTAACAGATGCCCACCACAACCCCAGTGTTTACTTTCAAATCTTCTGTGGCCAGTGCTCCTTATGTGAAAAATTAGCTCACAGTGTTTTAAAACACTATGAAGGCTCCTGAAGCACAGTTTGGTCAGTGCAGAAAAGCCGGACAATCAGTCTGTTCTAAACTGAGCTTAACTATTGAATGCATTATTATCATTTCAATAATGTATTTCAACTAAGGAGAAACTACAACTGAAAATCAATAGAATTGTTTTTAAAGCTTTCCATTTACTGAAAAGATAACCAAAATAGACAAAACAGCTTTAAAATTCATTATGGCATCTCCTACGCAACTACCCCGGGTCCCTGAGTTTGCCCAAGAGTTTCAACTTCAGCCATATGTATTCAAATGAACAGGGCTTGCAGAACACATCAGTGTGTATCAGGACTGCAACACCTGCTAAACAGGATAATTTACATTTTGAACAATGGCCAAATATCAAAACTCAGAAGCTATTTACTGACATCTATTCATGGGAACAATGGTGAAACCCTATCGAAGAGCATACAGATGCTTATCTGCCTGACAGCTCGTCCCTTTCTTCTAGCTACGTCAGTGTGTCTAATAAAAGACTATTCTTTTTTGCCACCAACCTTTTCTCTCTTAAATGTTAGAGTAATTTGAAATAACTCGGGCATAATTCTGCAAACTTCCATGACAACTGGCTTTGAAAATTCCCGTCTCCATTTGCCGCCTTCTCAGTTGTGCTGATGCAACAACTGTTCATAAGGCCTCGCTGTAAATCAAATCACTGGAATCGTTTCAGTCACCACAACGCAGCCCTCCCAGTGCAACTACAGAGGCAATGAACAACAGCAGGAATGTTAAGAGAAAGATGAAGTCTCTTAAACAGGTTTTGGTAGTGAAAAAAATACTGCCGGAACCACATTCGCAGCTGTCAGCATGTGAACAAGATAATGACACAGGTGAAGTCAGCAAAGGGAATGTGCTGGAAAGCCTTCACAGCCATCATCTACTAATTCTCTGATACTTTGGTGGTGACAGACGCCCCCCCCCCCCCCCCCCCCAAAAAAAAAAAAAACCCCAAACCCCTTCTAAACACATGGTCCCATTCCATTGGCAATGATTTATGTTTTTCCAGCTCTTCAATGTTCACCAAATTCAGCATTTGTTACCACCAGCCCCTTAGAACATCTCTGATACTGTGTATTCCATCAGATTTTTTTCAAAAGTTTCATATTGCATACAGAGAGCTGCAAAAAATAAACTGTCAGTGAACTGAGTACATAGCTCTTTACTTTGTTCACCTCATACCGTGTTTAAAATAGTAATTCATCACAAGTAACTCTGCAGTCTACAAAAACTTGCTTCCTTTCAGTCTTTTGGAGGGAAACATGAAACCTGTACTAAAAATTAATCTGACAGTCATCCTTCCACACCACTTCTTACTATAAATTAAGTTTCCCTCATTAAAGAAGTTGTGCAAACCCAAACCCTTCCTCAGATATTCATATTACCCTTTACTCTCTGAGTACCTCTAACCTTCACTTTGAGATTTCTCTTAAGCTTTTCCATTGGACAGCTCTAGCAGTTCCTCCACAGCCCCCAGCCCACCAACAAGCCATATTCACACTGCAAAGACAGAGCTGAAAAGCTGAGTGTGGCTCCCTCACACATAACAGCACAAAACCAGGCAAGAGTTTCTCCCTTACACTTACAAGGTACCATCACAAACAGTAAATCCAACCCGGCAGGGTTATCAGACTCAGATTACTGTGTAGACAACAACTTGGTGTTCACTTGACTATTAACAGCTTCTAGCCTTTTCAGAAGCATTTTCTTCATCACCAGGGAAGAGATATGCAACCTCAACAGCGCTTACAACAGGACTTGTAATTACAGCAGCTGCATAGAAATAGCAAAACCATGAATTGCACACAGAACGTCAGACCACCTCTGTGTAACTTCAGTAACCTCAAAGGAATGATAGAGCCTGCAAGAGGACATACAATCATCTTTAAAAAAAAGCAATTTAAAAACCAAAATAAAGTAACAGCAAAAAACAAAACACAAATTCACAGGAAAACAGGAAGCACTATAAAGAATGAGATGCCTCAGGTGCTGAGAGAACAAATATCCCTAATACTATCTCTTAGCCTACCTTTAATAAACTACTAGATTGTCTAGAGCTTAGAGATTTAAATGTTTCTACCAAAACTATTACCATCATTGATTGCAACCAGGAATACTCCCATTATCCATATATACGTACAGTGTATTCATGAATATTGCTAAGTTACACTCAGTTACATTTCACAGCACATGGAAATTCTGAAGTATTTTTAGCAGTACTGCATTTACCATTTCATTTTGCTGAATTTCTTCTTGTTAAGGTTACTCATCCCAACAAAGGGCTGAAAAGTGATGAGCTACCTTCTTCAGGTGCTCGTTTTACACATTGTTAACTTGTTCACTTTTATTTCTATTTGGTTTAAAATAATTGACCCAATTTTTTTTAGTACTTTTCAAAAATCCTTGAAGGAATGTTATGGTTATCAATTCCTCAAGGGCTTCCTTCTTGAGAAACCTTTGAGAAATGAAACACCTATGTAAAGAAATTAACTGGTCAACTAATAAACAGATTATAAAATAAAAATGAAAATTGAGATAAAAGGTAAAAAGAGGTATACTTATATATACATAAAAAACCTTATATATACATAAAAAAAACCCAGGTATAACCAAGAGCTTTAGCAAGAACTCGACCATCGAAATCACTTGCTGTCATACTATCTCTCCAATTTACAGCTGCTCATCTCTTGATCTGTATTTAGCAGCTTCATTGCTTTTGGCATTCACCCAGAAAAGTGCCCGCTACCACAGGCATATGTCACCGCTTCCAAATGCCACTTCTGCTCTGCACAGGCCTGTCATCCGTCTCAAAGGTCACCAGAGGATATTCCAGGACAGTTCAGGTCATCCTTCGTAGCACATGCAAGCTCAATGTCAACCCCCTATCTCATTACCGTATGCTGCAGACACAGTCAAACGTGCATCAGCCGTGGCACCCCCTGACACGGTTATGGCATTACCTTAGCAGAAGGACACAGCTGTGCAGTGCAGAAGCAGAAAGCATCACAAGATGGTTATTAGCCACTTGATGGAGAAGAGGGGTTCTCACAGTACAGGCTGTGGGGCTGCTCCTTCCTTCACTGCGGGTCAAAACCTTGTAGAGAGAAGCTACGGAAGGCCACACTGTGCATCCCTGCAAGCCCGTGATTGAACCCTGACCCTTCCTTTCACGTAATACTCACGAACATACGAAGAAACACGGAAGATATAACGCAAACTGGACTAACCAGCCATCCGTTAGGGGGTAATCTACCTCCAGGTCTCCCCAGGGCTGCCTGCCTGAGGGGAAAGCGGGGCTGCCCGCGTCCCCGGGCCCGGTGTCAGGGCCCGAAGGTTGGCGAGGGCAAGGGAAGCCGGGGGAAGGCCATACGGAGGCCCGGGCCGAGTCACCCCGGGGGGCCGGGGTTAGTTACCTGAGCCGTGCAGCGCCCTGACCTCCAGGCGGCCGGGCCGCGCCGCGGCCGCGCCACCGCCCACCACCTGCCGCAGGAGCAGGCGGACCCTCCGGGCAGCGGGGCCCCCGGCCCCACCGCCCAGGCACAGCACCCGCGACTGCATGGGCCGCGGAGACGCCGCCGCCGCCGCAGGGCCGGGCCGGGCCGAGCCGAGCCGAGGAGGGGAAGGGAAACACCGAGGCACAAAGTCCCACCGGAAACTAGCGCCGGGCCGACCGGCGGCCGGGGCGGGTATGGGCCGGCGCGGGGGCGGCGGGCCGAGCTGAGCCCATCCGATCCGAGCCTGCCTGTGCCGCCGGGGTGCCCGGGGAAGGCGGGGACGGCTCCTTCCTCCGCGGGGGACCTGGCCGGACGGGGAGACAGTGGCAGGGGAGCCCTGAACCCTCGGTCGACGGCGACCGGCTCCCCGGGCTCCTCAGCGCCGGCTGGTACCCAGCGTGCGTTCGATCCTCAGGGCTGGGGCGCCAGCTCTGATACTTTTTTTTTTTGTGTGTGTGAAAGAGGCTGAAGTCCGTAGCTGGAAAGGTTTAAAACATCCCGGAAAGTAAGGCATGGGCAGCGGTGGCTGAGGTAAATTTCTGCGCCAAAGGTATTTCCTACCTCTGATTTCTTAGATCCTGCTGGATTCGTGGGCCCTTCTTCCCCAGGGCCACCCCTCACCTGTGTTCTTCGGATGAAGTTATTTTAGACTTTCAGAAGAATTTGAGCCAAGTTACTCAGGCGTGGAGCTTCATGCGTGGCTTAGATAAGAGATTTTTTGTAAAGGATGAGGTTATTTGAATAGATTTCAAAACTGACATGTTTTAACTAAAGTTGCTGTTCTTGGATCTGTGGAAAAACTTGAGACTAGATTGTAGAATAAGTTGTGAAAGGATGATGCAGATTTCACGATAATGAACTGAGCCTGGTTTCAAGAACAGTCCAGTTGAGACTTGGATCTCCAGTACCAGTAAAAAGATGGTGAAGGAGCTTAGCAGAAAGTAGGTGCCAGAGTCAAGCTATCATTATCACCTGTACTTCATTTTTTAGGTAACTCAGTGTCCATGGGGCTGGGAGAAATATTTTTTTTCTAGTAAATCTCCCATTTCCTGCATGTTTCCAGCATTGAACATTTCCCAGTGGACAACCACTAAAGAGTGAGCTAAGCATCTCTTTAAACGTAGGCAGCTTAGACTTCTAAGCCTGCAAAAGGTGTTATGAATAGTGATCTAGTCCTAGATGCTTTTTGGCAGCTCGGTATTAGGTGCTTTAAACACTTAAGAGAGGTGAGATTTCATGATCTTCAGCATTTCGCATTGGCTAGAGTGTTGGTTGGGTGTAGATTCTATTCTTAGTACATAATATAGGTCTACGAACCTGCTTTCTGTGTCTACAGCAGGGTAAACTAAATTGAAACATCCTTTTATGGATGTTGCCCTAATTTCTTGTAAGCTGAAGACTCTGAATGCTGGAGGCTAAGTAACAAGAAGGTGTGATGGAACACAGTCAAAGATCACCAATGAGGTAAAAGAACAATGGAATCATTTATGAATATATCTTACCAATCTGGGATATTAAATTAGAAGATTTTCCCATAGATATGACAAAGGGATTAATGTAAAGAAATAATAAATAGTAACAAATTGCAACAGATATGCAAACAATTAAATGCATAACCCGAATACTGAATAGATACTATGCTATGCTGGAAATAATGAGACATTTCAAAATTTTGTACAGATTCACAGCAGTTTCACACTGTGAATGTACAAACCTCCTTTTACCTCTGCGTGTGTGTGTATATATATATATGTACCTGTCAAGCTAAATGCTTTAAATTTCAGCCCTTTCTGAGTCATGTATCTATAAAATGTTTTTCTTTTTAAAGCATTGTCTTAAAATTGTGAATTAGTCAACTTTTCCAGAACTTTAAATTCAGACTCCAACTTTCCATTTGCAGAGAAAGGAAACTATTTTTACTGATTTTTCAAACCATTGCTGGGAAAGTTATAATGGAAACATTGTTATCTCTGTGCATAATTATGGGGAGGGAAATTTTGGTGAGTGTACACATACATAAACACATACACAAACAACTAGATGCAAAACTTCAGTGTTGCATTGTTTTTGTGCTATACAGTCAGTCATGACACCACTCAAAATTTGGTATAATTTAATCATGCGAACGTATAGAACCCTTTTTTTTTTTTTTTCCTTTTCATATACATGGGTGTACCTGCATGTGAAATTTTATCTGGCTATACAATATTGCATTATTGCTTGAATATGGCATCTGCTTCGCTTGCTAATCATAGCATGCATATATGCTTTACATATCTGGTACTTGCTCACTCCTCTCTGTGGAAAGCATGATTCCATCAGTCGTTCAGTGCTGTCATGAAGTGGAAGGATTTAGCAGTCTGCATCTGGTGTATTTGTGAAGGTTTTTACAGATGATTTACAGCTCTGGTAACAAACAGCTATTTCATATTTTCATTCCCTGGCTTAACAGCATTCTTATTTGGAACTTGAAGTTTCTTAACAAAAAGACTTTTCCTTTGATTAAACAGAGAAGAACTTCTTCCAAAGAGTGAGAGCTCAAAAAAGCATCTCTGTGAGTTGACAGTTTCCAGACTGTTCTCTCTAGTAGCTGTCAACTACTTTGCTGTGTAGCTGTAGCTGCAAGACTGAATTAGATACAGGTGCAGCCTAAAAAGAACAATGTAGCATCTCTGCCTGGTCATAGTCAGTACTTCTGCACAAGAACAGAGCAGACAGCTGAGATGAAATCCTGGCTTCATCGCAAGTTTGTGGGAGATCTCCTACTGAATGCAGCGAGGCCTGAATTTTACCCAAATGTTCTGGCTGAATCATAGTAATAGAAGTAAGTCAGTCTTCATTTACTGTTAAATCTGTGTCTAGAGGATAGGTCTAACATTAAACTCCTTTGAAACTATATCCAGAAAATGTGAAGAGGCAAAAAAGGAAGTCTATTAGGAAATCATGCAATTCCCTAGTGGTGTGGGTTCCATCTGGCAATCTTAACAGAGAAAATCAAGCCATAGAGGCAGGCCTTGCTTACCAATAATTTTCATTCCCAAGATCATGAGGTTACTTCCAGATTTTTTTTTCAGTTAGGCAAAATTAGATTCATTGGTTTAAAATGTATAGTTGTGGGGGTTTTTTTCAGATTATTGGTAGCCACTGATGGCTTGCTTTAGAAACTAGATGTAGAGACTCCGGCTTGTTTTCTTCCGCTGTATATCAGTTTTGAACAAATTTAAGTACTGATTGCTATGGAGCCACTCTAATTCACTGTGATGAGTTTTTGTAATACCAGAAGGTGCTTCTCTTGTATGAAATTGATTGGAAATGATATAAATCAAATACAAATGGAAATGTGCAGCTGTTCCTCCTTCGTTGACTTGAACCCTAAATCTGTCCCCTGTTTTAATCAAACTTTATTTTAAAAAGGGATCCACCAATAAGATATCAAAGTTCTAATGTGAACTGTATTCTGGTTCTTGCTAAACTGCCTTTCTCTCATAATTTCTTTTTTTTTGCATCTAATGATTATTAGAATAGCCACTTCTTCCTTCTGCACTATTATAAAATAGGCAAGAGTCAAAGCTAAATTTTGTTCAACAAACTGTGTTTAAAACAGACTTTCCACCCCAGAAGAATGTATAATTACTGCCTTTTTAGCTAAGGGTTGAAAGCTTTTTGTTCTCTGCTTGTAGAACAACTTCTTGCAAGAAATTAACATCCACTCCATTAGCTTTCTTAGTATCTGTTCAAACCCCTCTGTCTCTGTGTTATTCTGTGCCTTTGCATTGTTACACTGAACTGAAACAACAAGTAAGGATAAAGTCATTATTGATTTTTGTGAGAAATAATGACATGGAGGTAAGGAGATTCTTGCCATCTGATTGCTCACTGGAAGTTTGACCTAACAGCCTCTAGCCGTTTGGAAGTACATTTTCTGAAGATCATTATTGCAGCCATAAAACTGGTATAGTTTGGGGTTTTTTTTTAAGAAGAAATATAGAAGGTAAGAAAAACAAATACTCTGCTGAGTGGTCCTGCATATTCACATTTGTATATGTGTTACAATGAAAATGCTCAGAGAGTATAAAGGCTGTAAGTGATGGCATCTGTAATTTCTTATGGCAAACTCCATCTGTTTTCAGTACTTTGTAACTCCACCATTCTTTAATAATTTGGGCAGAAATTTCTCATGCTGAATTTCTGCCTCAGGCAGAAAATTTCTTTTGAAAACTTGAACAAAAATAGCTTAGCCACTTTTCAGAAAAGGAAAAAAAAATGTGTTTTACTCGGGAGCAGCTATAACCCTTATGTGACTAGGAAGGCTACACGACTGAGCAGCCACATCACATGAGGGAAATGCTGAGGGGAGGCCAAAGAAGATTAAACCTCCATTTTGCCTAATAAATCTGCATCTGCTTTTACCCACATGAAAACAGTTCTTAAACTAGGAGTTTCACTGTTCCTGAGCTTGAGAACCAGGGCTAGAATTCTGCTAAGAGACTCATTCTGGTTTCAGAAAGATGCTTTATGATGATCCCAATTTTTTGCTGAATCATGAGCTTCTGAAAGCTAGGGAAATGTATTGTAGTTTAACCACTCATCATACTCTGTTTGTATGAAGTATCACCTAGCATAGAACTGCACCAGTTGAGCCAGATTTCCCACTCTTACTTTTTAAGGTCAGGGAGCCCTACAGACAAAGACACCCACCCTCTTATGTGTTTTCAGTGCTCCTCCTTTCCCCAGGCTGAGGAAACAGAGGGATGAGGAGCCCAGCCTGAAGGAACAGTTAGAAAATGGTGAATTAAGCACAAGGAAACCAAAGGGGAATTGCGGGGGGTGGGCTGGGGAAGCCACTAGGTGGATGTAGGCTGAGGGTAAAAAGCTTCATGAGCTAAAGTGATGAAGAATCAGGTTAAGACAGCACCATTAATGAAAGCACCATTACCACTATGCTTTACAAGTCCTGGACACCACTGGAACCCCTAATACTCTGCTGCTGACAAAAATAGTTGTGAAACCCACTGAAAATACACTGACCTGGTCCACTCATGCTGTTAGTCTGAGTGGTAGGGAGATCTCTGATATCTTGCTCCTGCCAAAGAGGACAGCACCTGGGAAGCAACTACTTCAATTTGAAGAGCTAAGGAATGTGTGTTTTAAAATCATAGAATTGTTTAGGTTGGAAAAGACCTTTAAGTTCATCAAGTCCAACTATTAACCCAGAACTGCCAAGTCCACCACTAAACCATGTCCCTACGCACCACATCTACAGCTCCTTTTAAATACCTCCAGGGGTTATGACCAAACCGCTTCCCCGGGCAGCCTGTTCCAGTGCTTGACAAACCTTTCAATGAAGACATTTTGTCCAACCTCAGCCACAACTTGAGGTTCTTTCCTCTTGTCCTATCACTTGTTACTTGGGAGAAGAGACTGACCCCCACCTCACTATTTTTAGGTAGTGGTAGAGAGTTATAAGGTCTGCAGTGACCATCCTCTGCTTCAGGCTAAATGAACCTAACTCCCTCAGCCTCTCCTCAGGAGACTTGTGCTCTAGACCCTTCACCAGCTTCATTGCCCTTTGGACATGCTTCAACACCTCAATGTCCTTCTTGTAGTGAAGGGCCCCAAACTGAGCACAGTATTTGAGGTGTGGCCTCACCAATGCTGAGTACAGGGGGACAATCACTTCCCTAGTCCTTCTGGGCACACTGCTTCCAATAAACGAATCACCAATGTAGAGTATCAACTCATTTGTGGCTTATTTGATTTAACTGTAGTTGCATTAAACATATGATCCTTGACAAAGATTTCTGATGTCCTTCCATGTGTCCTTCATGGTTGTCATGATTCTCTAAAACAACTCTTGTTTGTTCTTCACCAACCCCAACACTGATGTAAAATATCTGGTAAATAAACTCACTGGTTCATGTTTAGTGTTTTACTTTATAACTGGGGTGAGCTACAACTGTACACAAAGCTGGCTAGTAGAGTGGGTGGGTAGCATCTAGGTAAAACGTAGCAGTTCCATCCCAGTCTCATGTGCCCATACCCTAAAACTTTTCCAGATGCAGCCCACAACTCAAAGGCAGCCACGAAATTTTAGCAGAGCTATTACATTAAAAGCTAAGCAAAGTATCTGATCAAAGATTATCTGAAATCTTTATCCATTTTCATGTTGGAATGGTAGGTTTCCTTTTTTCTTAAGCTATAAACACCTTGGCATTTCCTAACGTCTTGATGGGTTGCATTTTGCTATCTACAGAATACTGTGTAGAAAAATCTCTAAAGGGTCACTGGCAGCATGTGTTGGTGACACAACCATCATCAGTAAAATGCCATAGTTCCTGAAGACAGGACAAATCCTATCCCCTTATAATTCATTGTCATCCCTTTTTAAGTGCAGGCTAATTCCATGTATCACAAAGGTTATTTAAATTTCAGTGAATTGTGAGGCAATCGTACAAGCTCATGTTTGCTGTTAACGAACCAAATTTAACTTTATCTGTGGAGTTTGCAACATTAGTTCAGTAGGGCCTGAGGCTATTTGTGGGGCTTACACAATCCCAAACGCTGAAAAGTACGTCTTGCCTCATTCCTGAACTTTTGAACTCTCTGTAGGCATTACTTTCACAAAAAAAAAATCACCAACCTGCCTGGCTGGCCACGGGGTAGAGCTGCAGGTGACATACGGTGAAAGATTTAGCCCAGAACAAAGGCTGAGGTGAGCACCCATGTTCCATTTAGACACTAATATCCTAAATCCTTGCTTAAGGGAGCTGCCCGTGAATCCCCTGCTGGCATATGTTCTGGCTCCGCCTAATAGGAGAGTTCATAATCAGCAGCCTGACCCCTTGACCTTGTCAATGTAAATAAAATACACCAAATTGTGCCTTCTGTGCTGTCATCTGTGGGAAGAGGCGTTATGGCCTGCGTGTCACGACTGCCTTAGCATTGCACGAACACCAAATGAAAACCTTCACAGGCTAGGCATTCACAAAAGTGCAGATGTAAAATAGCTCTGAAATGACCTGGTTTGAGATTTGAAATCCCACACAGAGTTGGGATAATGTTTAATATAAATTAGAATGAATGAGATAATTTTTTTTTTCTGAAAATTCTAAACTGAAAATTGCTTAAATCTATATTTAAAGAATGACCTTTTAAGAAATTCAAGATAATTTAAGATGACTTTTTAAGATAATTTAAGAAATTATCTTTTAAGAAATAAAAAAGAACGGAACCAGCTGTCATGAGGCCATGATGGGATTTTCTTTCTAAAAGAAAAGACCTTGAAAATGTTTGATATTCATCTCTCATAAAGTCCGTATCTGAAGTGAAGTACAATCTTTACTTTCTCAGGACCAGACGATTTAACACAAGTCCTCTGGGGAAACTCCAACTTGATTAGAATTCTGTGTTTTCAGTACAGCAGCTTTGTCTTTTACAAACTAGAGAAAGACAAACCTTAATACAACCTGATTGTTGTTTCAGCTATTTGTTTTGCTTTTCTGTTATGTTCAGATGAAACAGTTCAAATTGAAAATTAGAAACGTTAACTGCCCTAAGTGAGGAGACATTCCGAGAGGAGAGGCAGGAGATCTGAAAACCTCTTTCTTTTTAGGTCAACCAGAATTTCAGCATGTGTGAATATGCAGCTTACTTTTACCTGCTCTCTTTGATGTACTGTATCTAACTATATAATTTTATCAGGCAGTCAGTCTGGGAAGATTCAATTTTATGACAAGTGAAAGAAATGTGAAAATGGTAATTACGAGGAGATTAAAGTAATGCAGTACATGTTTAGCTCATACATTAGGAGGTGGATTTTTTTTTATTGGGTTTTTTTTGTTCTTTTTGAGTAGCTGTAGAGTTTTTGCTTTTTAAAATAAACACTGCTTTTAAAGCCCCCATTGGAGCCTTTTAAATAATAAAAGATCTCAAATTCATCTGAACGTATTTTCAGAATTGAAATACAGTAGCTCTCTATGTTGGAAGGAGTTACCCAGCCCTTCTCAACTTTCACTTGCTGTCCTGAACAATGGTCCTCTGCTGTCCTATTATCTTAAATGGATTAATCTAAGAATGCTTAAATGGGATTGTGGAGCTTTCATTTACACTTTGGACACTATTCTTCTTCATTCACAATTCCTCTCTCAGTGTTCAGCATTGGTTTTGTCTGAAGGTCAATTTAAGGACATCTTAAAATCCTCGCCTTCATTTCTACTTGTGTTCTCTTACTTCATAGTATGCTGAAGTAGTTCAAGAGCACTGCAAAGCATGTCAGATGCAGTTTTGTCTTCAAAAGCTCAGAATTTAAGGGCTTAACCCAGTTTGCATGCAACTAGTCAGTCATACTTTGATTTCAAAGAACGAGTACAGTTATTCAAGTGGGTAGGCGTTAGCAGAACTGGTCCATGCAGAGCAATAAATGAGTTCATGGGAGGGAGGATTTTTTTTTAAGACTTGAGTGTGCTTGGCCTTGATTTATACTGCACAAAGAGTGGCTGACAGCCCTACCACTGTTATGTTCCATGGTATGGAAGCAGGTAGTATACAGTAGGTAACAAGGGGAAGGTACACTCTTTGTCATGCTAAATCAACCCCTGAAATTTGTTCTTAGGAAGACATATGAAAGGGAGGTGGGGATAGATGCAAGCTCTTCTCTCCACTCTCTGAGCCAGTGCAAGATGAATCAATAGACTGCCATGCAAGGCAACACACCCAAGTAAAAGCACACTGGCTCAGGAACTTGCAACGCAGAAACTTGACAATGAGTTTTATTGTTACAGTTCTTAATTATTATTCCCATTAGTACTAAAAGGTGTTTGAAGAAGAGAAGGTGGGAGTCCAGTGCACAGGGACCAAACGACCTGGGTGTCACTTCCCAAACAGTTACAAAGTGCAGCTCACAGCATTTATCTAACTCAGGACTTAATTGTGCAGCTAATTGCTTAATTACAACAGAATGTATTTAATGTCCTACTTGAGCAGTGGTGCCATCTGGAATGAGCAGGAAAGGCAAGAAAATCAACAGTGCAATTTGAATGTATTCACAGGAAAAAACTTGTGATCTGTAAGAGGTGAGCCCTTTCAGACACAGCAGTGTGAGCTTTTTCTTCTTCAGATCTGCATTTGTAAACCTGAAAGCTTTCCTATGCCTATAAAATACTGCAGTCACAAAGACTTTTGGCAGCCCATGCTAATACTAATAATACTCAGCAACTGCTGTCAGTTCTTATTACCTCCTTCCGTTCCCACCTTCTGCTTGCTGAGTCCACTTCTTTGGCTTCTCTGCCTTTTGTAGTCTAAGGTCTTTGGGGCAGGAAGTAGCCTTTTTGTTGTGGTTTATAGGTGTTAAACACAGAAGCACTCTGATCCGCCACAGAAACTCTTAAGGTTATAATACAGCTAATACAAATAAACCCAAGATGGATTCTATGTTTGTTCTAATTAAATACATTCTTTTTTTCCCAAATTACAGAGTGTTCCTGTGAAAAAAGTAAGAGTAGGCCATGTTATCTTTTAGCCATCAAGCACTAGAATACATCTATGTTGCTGAAAGATTATACTTGCTGGAGGCTTAGAAAAGGCATTCTATATTTGTGACATGATTTAACTGTGCTTAGCTGTACTTTTCACCAGGTCCTAGTTTAGACCACTGAAGAGGCTGCTTGATACAGACCTCCATTCTGAGCCAGTCTCTGAACTGATTTGGAAGGCAGAAGAATGACCTTAAACCAATACAGTATAATTATATTTCTTTAAAGTGAGCAGAGGATTCAGAATACTTTGCATAAATTGTAGCCCAGACAGCTGATACCTGGGGCAATAGGAACAAATAGCAGCTGGACAGATGCAGTCATCAGGGATAGAAGAGGGGCATTGCTCTGTATAGATTGTTATATTATAACACTGTAGCCACACAGTACAACTGAAGAAAAAAGAAAGAATAAAGATTCTGCTGACACACAGAAGGGGTAACCCACTAGAGGGAGACAAACTGAAGAAACCATTACACTGAAATCACCAAAAAGAATTGGAAGCGGGAAGAAATAGGAAGAGTGTGTTCAATTAAACCCAGTAATCCATACTTTTTTTTAATTGTGAGTAATTTACTCGGCATTCTTACTTCTCTTAGTTTCTTGTCAGTATCAGGAAATCTAGATTTTCATTTTAATTTCTTGCTAAGCATGTTAGCTCAGACAAAACATTGCCGCTAAAAATATGACATCTGTATTTTACAAACCCTATTTCTTGGCACTGTAAAGATTTCTCATTATTAACAAGTCCATGTGAAAGAACCATCATTTGTATTCCTCCTGTTTCTTGACAGATGGAATGTGTAGTGCAAAATCTGTTTAATGATAGCAGTATTTCAGGTTGCTTTTATAGCTCCAGGAGTTTGTAAACAGTCATTCAGCAATATTCTAATTCAACAAGATTGACCAATATACAAATTCTTTCTAACAAATAGGCAAAATAAAAGATTTTAGTACAAGACTGACCAACACATAAAGTTGTGGTGGATTGACCCTGGCCAACCAGTACTCACAGGGATGCTTGTTCATTCCTTCTGTCATGCAAGAATGGGGTAAGTGAGCAGCTGTGTGGATGTTTGGCTGTTGGCTGGCATAAACCCACCACAGTCTTTCCAGACCCAGTACGAAAGCCTTCCTCCTCTCAACAAAGTTTAAGATGCTTTATTTGGTGACAGTTTGTATCTCAAATTGCTCTAACCCAAGCAAATAGAAATAAGCCATCTATGTTTGAGCAGTTAACAGAAGGTCCGCCTCAGAGAAAAAAACACTGACACCCTGAACGGGCAGATCATCTTTACCTAAGGCAGGTTATCAGTGTTCAGATGAATTGTTCTCTTGAAACACCTATTTCTTTCTAATAGGAACTTTGCCTCCCTAGCTCAGTACTGAATGGGTTACTTCAGACACCCAAAGGCAGGTGAGAGGAAGCCAACTCACGTCTTTGATTTTAATTGCTCCCTTTCCTATGCCTTTTGAAACCTCTTTGGTGGTGTCAATAGGCACGTCCTATATTCTAGTTCAGTTTTATCGCCCTTTATTCCAGAAATAAAGATTATCCCCTACTTTTGCTTTTATATTCCAGCTATTTCTTCTCTGTACTGACACTGTTTAAAATAAGATGTATCCCTTTCTTCACTAACAGCTATTAATTATATTAGTTGTAGCCGGCTGTACTGATTAAGCTGTAGGCTGAGCAAGCTCAGCAAAAGAAGTAGCAGCTAAAACTTCATCCGTGACCTGAGCTAAATTTTCTCATGCTTCATATGCTTACTTCCTCATTTCATTGCTAATCACCATATGTAGCCCAAAGTCTTTGCACTCCTTTTTCTTTGCTGATCAGAAGGATATATTTTGTTGAGCAACAGAAGGAAAACTTTTCCTTTCTTGTCAGGACAAGATACAGATACTGTCCCACTTCTACTCAAGGAAATCTAATTAAAAAAAAAATCTGTCTTGTTGTTTGTAACTCTTTTACACCATTTATTTTCATTGCAGTTTTTGGCACAACTTGGAAGTCCTTAAATTTTGAAGAACTGGAACTGTTCTCAGGAGAAGGAGTTTGGCAAAACCACTGCATGACTAAATATGCTCTCCTGTATCTTATACCCATCATTCTTCCTTCCTTCCTTCTCTCTTTGATCCTTCCTTTGTCCCATCCCCCTTTTACTCCTTCATTCCTTCTCTCCTTCATTCATCCTTTCCACTTTCCCTTCTCTCCCAAGCCTTTTAATCTGTCATCATTTTTAACAGATGTTCCACACACAACCACCTAACTTCTCATTCTCCTACTTTTCTTTATACTGACTCTGTTTCTCCTGCTGCACTGTATTGTCATTACTACTCATGCATTGCACATGAGAAATCCTACATCCAAATCTAGTCAATAGAAGTTAGATTCAAATTTTTGCTTGAGGGCAGGTCTCAATCCCAATTTACTGACATCAACAGCAGATCTTTCCCTGCCTAAGACAACCACCTAACTCACTTTTGAGACTCACATTAGAGAATTGCGGTAGATTCTGAAACTTTTAACCTGAAAGGC
The DNA here is from genome assembly GCA_024336885.1 of Actenoides hombroni. Lineage (NCBI taxonomy): Eukaryota > Metazoa > Chordata > Aves > Coraciiformes > Alcedinidae > Actenoides > Actenoides hombroni. The sequence goes on from WUAM01000323.1 coordinate 4,564,082, forward strand.
AGGAAGTTACTGGAAAACAAGCTCTTGTTTTGCAGTCCCTCATGGATAACACCCACTTGGATGAAATTGCCATCTGTTGTTTTCTTGGATCGTATCAGAAAACGTGAAATAAACTGGAAGAGAGAGAGGCAAAATGACAGACAGATGCAAGTGGGAAATACTTTTTGGAAATTTACTGTTGAGATTCTACAAAGCATGAGAAGGACATTAAATGTTTTATGTTAGGTCTGGAAAAGACCTGCTGCGGCAATACAGGTGATTGTACTGGTCACCAAAAAGTGGCTGGAGCATAAAGAAAGCTCCCTGGCTGCCATAGATCAAGCACTTGAACAGGTTGCCCAGAGAGGTGGTGGATGCACCATCCCTGCAAACATTCAAGGTCAGGCTTGATGAAGCTCTGAGCAACCTGATCTGGCTGAGGATGTCTCTGCTCACTGCAGGGAGGTTGGACTAAATGAACTTTAGAGGTCCTTTCAAACCCAAGGCATTCTATGATTCTGTAACTGTTCTTTATGTCTTTTTCTTATAGTTTTCTAGGCATAAATGGACTGAATGCTGGCAGTGGGAAGTGGGACCAGAATCATCCTTTAGGCCACAGCAAGAAGGACGAAGTAGAAGAGCAGTTAGAGTCAATAACTTGTGGGCTTAATGATGGGAACAAAAGTGTGACATTCCCATTCACAAAGCTGAGTTGTAATGAGGAGTCCAGCCTGTATCTTATAACCTCTCTCTAGCTACAAGACAGGAAAAGAAAGGAAAAGTTGAGATATAGGCTTATGATCAGAAGTTTCATCAGTTTAGCAATGCTACATATATTTTCACTTAAATCTAAATAAATTTAAATTTAAAAAAACAAATAGCATCAATTCTGTTGGTGAAACATTTCATCCCTATTAGGAAAGCATAGTTTTCTCTGTTTTCCTCCCTTCAGCTATCAATGAACCTGTGATATGTATTATGTGCCATACTGCATGAGGCCCAGTGTTGATGTATCTTACAGAAAGTACATTTCCTGAAAATACTTTCAGAGAAGTTTTAATAGCAAATGCTTCATCAAGCTGTTATATCTCGTTATATACAGGAAGAGAAAAACTAACAAACACAGAGTTAGTTCTTCTGCTAGATTCTGAATTTAAGCAAACAAGTTAATATACCAGTAATATTAATTGCTGTTATAAGAAGTTAGGCATGTCTGGAAGTAGTATTTAAATCTGATTCTCTTAAGCTGAAACAGTCTTACTGACCCAGTGATACAAGCATTTCCTGAAAAAGGAGGACATATTTCCTGTATTTTGTTAATATTTGACAGCACTGATCTTAAACCAGTAGTAGCATGACACTGATTTGTAAGACAGATTTTAAAGTAAGGTTGAAATTATGTATTATTGTATCCCATGTAAACTTGTTTACCGAGCAACAATTACATAATAAATTACATTTTAAGCTAAAAATAGACCCTGTTGTCCTTATTTCAGTCATAGAATTAAGCAGAGTTAAAAAGGAGAGAGGATCCTGCATATGAGCTCTCAACTGGCAATGCTTTGTGGCCACGCACTGAAGTTTGCTCAGCTTTGGAGCAGGCGATCTGCAGAAGTCAACTCTTGAAATCCTCTTTGGATTGCTTTGGAATCCTCTAAGGACTGAGTTTTGCCCTCAGTGCTTGTTTTGGATAAAAACCCCGCAAAACAAAACCAGAAGAGAAACTTCCTAACTAATCTTCACAGAAGGGACCAAGCTCACTTGGAGATATTGCAAGATTTTGAAAGTTAATGCCGGTATTTGCAATGACATTCCAGTTTCTGCAGAGAGACAATGGGAAGTTTTGGCCTGACATTTACTTGGTGTTACTCAGTAGCAACATCTTGTCTCTGAACTTGCAGTGCATGAAGTCAAATTTGTGCATAAACCTTCGTGGAGTAATCCTTAGTCTGAGGTCATATGTCTGACTATGTCTGAGAGCTCACTCGCTAAAATAATTGGATTAATAAGGGTGGAAAGAAACACACAAATAGTATTTTCAGAAACAGCCTCTACCTTTTTGTGACAATTTTCCTCCTTGCTCAGGGCACAAGGAGATCCTTTTGCAATGACTGTAGCCAAAACACAAATATCTGAAAAGAGCCCTTCAACCGTTCTACCTCCCACAAAGACGAAGAGCATATAGCAGGAGCCCAGATTGATCAAGAGATTAAAAAATAGGCATTTCAGTAAAATAAAATAGTGGGCTCAATCTTCTTAGCTTGTCTAAGGAAAAGTTTGATTTAGCTTGATCACAATTTCTAATTCCCATTACATGGAACCTCAGTTCAGTGACAGAGAAGGCTCCCAACAGAGAAAGGTGTAAGAAATTCCAATGATCAGAAATTAAGGCTAACTTAGATGTTGGAACAATTTATTCAGATTGTTTTGTAAACTTTGTAACTTTTTTCCTCAGTTTTTTGTGACTTTTCGCTGGACACTTAGAGTGTCAAGGTTGGCCACTGTATTACAGTGGCAGCTGCACCAATGTCAGAGATAATAGTTTCCTATTACACAGTAAAGATTGTGTCTACCCTTACTAAGAGGATCAGGCTGAGAGCATATGTTCAGTCTCTAGCTTCCATGACCTCAGATGCTTTGCTTTGTTCTTCAGAGTATTCTTTTGTACATGGCTGCCATAAAACTTTCATAGTTAGCTTACCAAATGATAGAGAGGACTCAATGTCACCTGTATTCTGCATTATTTGCCATTCCTGCAAACGTTGTATCATCTGGAAACAGAGTATAGTATGCTTGTTTGCTTTGGCATTACTACTGATAACATTGCAGAATAAAAGCAAATCCCTTTAGGACCTAATAAAGCAACCCTTTAGTGACAATAAGGCACCTTCCAATTAGTGGATTTTTAAACCACGGATTATTATCTTACTTTCTGATTGCTCTACATTCTCAGTTACCTTGCCAAGAGGTACCAGATGAGATGCCATACAGTATATGCACACATATCCACACTTACCCTGTGAGCTTCTGGTTTGAAGACGGCATGCCACACTACTTCTAGCCATTGTCTTGTTTCCTATTGCAATCTCCCCAGAAATGTGTGAGAGTGTTAGAGACTTGGATTCATACTGACTTGTTTCTTCCTAAGATCCTGTCTCTGTGCCCTCCTGGTAAAAGGTTCTCTATGATGCAAGGTAAAAAGCAGTTTCCCATGGACTATGATGCTGAAAAGAAGTTTTAAAAAATTTAAAATTAAAAAGTCCAGATTTTGTGGACTGGAGACAAAATACAAAGAGAACTGGAAATGGAATTTATCCCTAATCTATGTAATTTTGGTAATACTCAAGTTAAATACATAATGCATGTGTATCCAGTCTGTTTGAATTATACAGTCACTATTATAAAGTGGAAAAAAGCAGGTTTTAGGCCAGTGCTATCAAGTAGTTTTAGAATAAATGCTATGTATTTTCACAATAGTAAGTTATACCACAGATATGCTGCCTAGACCTTCTCAAGGTCAAGGTTTCCCTGCTGACAGAAGAGGATAATACCTGCATGTTTTATTTTGTACTTGTACAAAATATTCCCTTCATTCTTCGTCCTCTGTGTAACTAGAATCTGGCATTTTCAGAAAAACTTGGTGGGCAAGGGCTCTGAAATTCTCTTGGCACCTCTTCTTTGAATGCCACCTCACTTTACACTGTCATACTGTTTTAAGAATCACCCTTTTCCTTGTATTTATGAACAACTTGCCTGCTCGTGATCCGCATGATCTGCATATCCTTTTTCCGATCAAATTAGCTCCCTCCTTCCTTTTCTTAATCTCTTCCCAGCATTGCATTTACAGCCAAGGTGAAGTTGTTGATCAGTTGCCCAAGTAACAAGACTGTTAGATTGGTCATGGAAAGATGATGTGCCATGAAAGCTTTTTGCCTAGTATTTCCCTAGTACTGTAAAATACTCAGTTGTGCTAATAATCTATTTTAAATCTCAGAATTCAGTTCCATATTACTGCATGGGTTTGCTTTAAATTCTTGCTGCAAAGGTTTGCAAACTCATTCTTTTAGGTAATAAAATAAACCATAAAATGAAACCTCTCTTTCTATAAATGCCTATAAAATAAAAACTCAAAAATCACATTTTATATGGATATTTATATATAGGTATATAAATTTTATTAAAGACTAGTCCATCCTATTCTGAGCTGCTTCTAGTATTTTGAAATATGGGGTGTGGTTTTTTTGTAGTAAAGTAAAAAGTGCAATCACCCTGTGTGTAGACACCGTACCAATGACAGGGGTAGTTTTAAAAAGTGTGGTGATAAGACAAGTAGCAATGCACAATAATGCCAAAGTATACCACCTACATTGTACCACTTGACACATGAAAGATATTTTTGTAACATCCTGGTGCATAATAGGTTGCAGTTTCTTCCCTTCCTTTCTCCCTCGGGATCTACAGTTTCTCAGGGAGGATGTCAGACCTAGCCAATAATACGAATAAAGAGACAAAACTTCAATCATGAAGCACAAGTGTATCTAGATTGCGTTTATTCTCCTGATTGAGAAAAACAACTTTTTCTCCTACAAACATTCTGTCTTTCAAAGGGCTTTCATTCTACTTCTGTGTCAAACAACCTGATATGTTATAGATTCAGCAAGTCAGGAGTGGAGTTGTGTGGGTACCTTAGCAATGGTGTTATTCTCAAAAAGAAATCCTGCCAACGTGAAGTGATGAAAAGCAACCATAGTATTTGTGGGAACAATACCAAAGGCCACTAATTCTGTTTAGTTTTAGTTTTTAATAAGATGGAACAATCTTTATTGACAACTGGTTGGCTTGCATTTCTCCCAAAATTGGAATGGAATTCCAGCTTCTCTGAAAGAAGGAGAAAATATACTTTGGGTCAAAAGAAATATGTAGACAGGGAAGAATGAAAAATAATTTAAATATGTTAAGAATGATTCAATGCAAGTGGTTTATTCAGACTTTTTCCAAACAAGGTGTTAATTATCATCTCACAGGGCTTATCTTCTAAAGGGAAAACTTGCTTAGGCAAAGCAACAGATAGCACAAAATAGTTTCTGTGGAATTTTTCTTCTAGGTGAGCTAGGTGACAACATAGTACTGTGTTGCATTAAGGAATGTTTGATTGGCATGAAGATGATGCGTTTTGACAATACATTGCCATAGAATAAAGGTGTTATATTCAAATAATGGAAGGAGGTATACGTTATGCTCCACACTTCCCTCAGTCTACAGAGATACTACCAAGAACACTAAGAGTTTTATAAAAAGAAATTAAAATAGACTGCACTTGAAATTAGCTGCTATCTTTATTTATTATTTGTCAAATATCTGAACATCACATTTGACAACCTATAATGGCAGGGGACGCACACTAGGTCTATTGCTATCTGTGCTCCCCTATCTTCCTGTACCCAGGAGAGACTGCAATATGCATCCTTAAATTAATGGCTTAAATTCAAGGATCTGAGTGTGTCATTGCAGGCCATTTAATTATATCAAGCTGGCCAATGAACATGGCTTGGAGGGGATGAAAATGCATTCTGCATGCGTGAAAGGCAACAGATGGATTTATTGACTTCAGATGCAGTCAGGGGACACAAAGTGACATTTATTCCTCAAGAACCAGAAACAACAGAATTCACTAGTCTGCTTATCTATGTGCTAATGCAACAGATTGTAACTGAAAGGTTTAGCCTCCTTATGTAGTTCCTTTAATTTAAAGCAGTTACTATTGTGTTTAATGTTTATGTTTCTACCCTGCTGATGAGATATTCTGCAATTTTTTTTTAATTAATTTTTATGAAAAAGCTTGAATTCAGAATGTGTTCTATATTAAAAGTTACTGACTTGCAATTGTTCTTCACCTCAATGAACTTTTTTTTCCTTCAGGAAGGAAACCTAATAATTGAGTCCACCTGAGGTTGTGTTCAAGATGTGGATGTGATGTACAGCAAAACCTAGGTATAGGCAAAGAAAAAACAGAGAGTAGTAAGATTGAACTGACCATTATCCATCAGAAAGTTGTCTGGCATGATGCCTCTGCTGCCTTTCACGTCTCTCTGATTTTCTTCTGTCTTGAACAAATAAAAATTGGTATAATAACTTTGCTTGTTTTTCCTGTAGTTTCTGGGCTTACACACCTCTACTGTATTTTTCTAAACTATTTTTCTAGCTTTCATCAAATGGAGGTACTTTTTAACTTTCATTTTATCACTTTGCAGCTCTTTTCCACCTTTTTTTTTTAATTTTTTCAAAATAATTCTCTCCTTTGTACTAAAATTTTAAATCAGATCTTTCCTTGAGCTTGCAGAATAACCATGATCTAATAGAAGTAAACAAATGAAACACCTCACCCTTAGGACTGAGCATAAACTATTTATACTGCATTTTATGGATGCCTAAAAATTACTGTGCAATATCATAATCCATGCATGAAGAACTAATTTCAGTTTCATTGCCTTCCACAGAGCTGCAGAAATGATACATTTAGTCTGACGATTGTAAGAGTGTGAAAGAGTGTGTCTTTCTTACATTCTCCTTTATTTCTGTCTTCTTGTATCCACTTGCTTACTGGAGGTGGAAAGGAATCGATATGGTTGAGTGAATTAGAAAGCTGTATGTGAAAAAGAAACCTATATACTCTTTTCACTTCTTTGCTGAGAGGAAGGCTATGCAGAGGCACATAGAGCACAACACCAGCTGTAACATATATATATATATATATATATATATACAGCATGATCACTGTTGGATACATACTCTCCTCTGTTCTGCTCCTGTCTTCCCTTCCCTATAACTACCCTTAGCAGATTCTCATTTGCTTTTTCCCTCCTTTGAAATGTCATCTCCTTCCTGCTGCTCAGTTCCACCAACATACCTCTCCTCATTACTGCCACTTCCCTTCCCATAGGGTATAAATATAGCTGAATAACTGCGTGCCTTGGCCACTTCTACACCATAGTCACAGTGCCCTTTGATAACTCTCACTGGCTCAGGTATCGACTTTGCCCTGGAGAATTCAAAACCACTGGCTATGTGGAAGCAGAAGGAAAAATGAAAGGAGATGCCCCTCTGCTCAAGTACAGAGGGTGAAGAATGCCAAAGTCTTCATTCTTAGGTCAAAATGGGTTGGTGTGATGGGGTTGATCTTCTTCCCATGCACACCTATGGCATGAACCAGCTTTGAGCAGATGACTGAAGTCTGGAACTTCTTCCTTCTACACTCAGCAGGAGAGCTGATGAAAAAAATAAAAGGAAGCTTGATACACCCTTGAGGAAAAGTTAGCTGATAAAATCAGTAATGAAGTACCTCTCTTCTGCTGTTTGTCCTCATTTCATTTGCGAAGCAAGAATTTTTCTGGGTCCATGTGGTGCCTTAATTTAAAAATGTTCCCATTTTTTTGGCAGCTGCAGCTTCCTCAGCTTCAACGATTCAACATGTAAAATTGATATCAGCACTAGGCAGGCTCTGCGTGCTTTCACCCCATGATCTCAGAGGGAGATGATCTTATCCCTGCAGCTGAAGATTACTAAGGCTCTCCAAGAAAATGGAGGCTGCAGACACACGTGGATAACCTTTTTAGACAGGTCCACTTCACAGGAGTCACGTCTGAAATAGGAAGATGCAGGTAAGCAACACGTTTTATCTCATAGTAAACAACCAGATTACAAAAATAGTAAAAATAAAGAAAAAAATTATAATATATTCATCTTACAGCTTCTGCACAGCCCTGTTTGCAGACCCATTCAGTAATATCAGGTAGAAAACAAAGGCTTGAGGCAAAGCTGGTAGCTCTCCTTCCCTGCTCCGAGAAGCCTTCCCTCTCTTGAAGGCACTGGACTTGAAGAAGTGTGGTAGGGCTCAATCCCCACACCCTGAAAGGTGTGAGTAAGGGCTCCTTCAGCCTTCCAGAGGCCAAACAGAAAGATTACCACAACCAGAGCAGAGTGCCATAGGGCTGCTTGGAGATATGATGCTATTTTTTTCCCCATTAGCCTAGCAGGGTTTTGAGGGGTTTTTTTGCCTGTTTTAATGGTAAGGGAGGTTCTGCAAAGTTCTGCATGTCAGTGTCATATTTGTCCCTAACAAATTGCAACCTAGTGCAAAATAGGCTCTTTGTCTGGCTCTTGGGAACAAGTCAAATCCTGCAAGTTCTATTTATAGATCTAGATGAATTGATGAAAGGGGTTAACTGTATCCCAGGTACTTGGAATCATTAATTACTGCATCGTTAATAGCAGCAGCAATGCTTAGCACACCTTTAGACTTCTGGGTTTCCAATGATTTCTCAAACAAGATATGTTTTCTTCCCTGTTCAAAGGGTTTGAGTGGTGGAATTTTTTTCTGCAGCCTGGTGCTGATAGATGCCTACTCATGGAGGAAATGCAGACCTGGCATTTGGACAAAAGGATCCATGCTGTATGACTCAGTTCTCTGAAATCAAGAAGGATGCTGGAAGGAGGGATACTCACTGAAGAGCTTTGCTGCATCGGGAAGTAGGATTTTTTACTTCCCCCATGAAAATAACTCCATCTAGTTCAAAGGTGCATGGCTCATGAAGAGACGCTGCTGATGCGTGGATCAAATTTTCTGTCCTATGGCAGATGTGAGGTTGATGCCATGTGAGGCAGAAAAAGAGCTGGTAGCACCTCTAGGCTTGGCTTACAAAACACTTTGCACTGTTAGGGATACCAGGGCCTTGTTTGAAAGGAAATGTTGGAAACACAGCAGGGAAATTCCTTAAAATACAGATGAGTTATTTCGCTTGTCCCATGAAGATCTGCACACCACTTTGCCACACCAGAGAGGGAAGGTATGCAGAGAGGATCAGAGTCAACATGGTTTGTTAATGAATCCTAGTTCATGATGACTAACCTCTCTGCTTTTAGTCCATATGGATCAGTAGTAAATGGTAATGTGTCAAGTCCCTAAGGGTTACTACAAATGAAGACTATAAATAAATATCAAGGAGCTTCCCATCCAGTGAATAGCAAGTACCTGTAGTTGGAATGAATCAGGAGGAAAAAAGAGGCCATAATGAGAGACTGGCTCAGACTGGGCATTTGCACAACAGAACCATATTGAGTTTGCACAGGCTGCCTTAATTTTGGCATTTCTTACCACTATGACTGGTTCCTTTTGTAGCCTCAACATTCTTCTAAGGCATTAATTCCACTGTATGCAATGCACAGCTCATATTAGGAACTTGTGCAGCTTATTTATGGAGGCACAGTCTGTCACTGGAAACATTGAATACCATGTGGGTTAAGGAATGTTAAAGAAGAGTCTCTTGAGGGACACATGACTGGTATTCCCTGGAAAGCATCCTGAAGTATTTTTGGATATGTCTTTTCTCAATGTAGGATCAAAATAAGGAGGGGGAAAAAAAAGAAAAAAAAAAGGCAAGATGTATCCTATGTACTGTATGAGAGACTTAGCGTTCTGAAACCACATGAGATTGGAATCCCTTGGACCTCCTGGTGGAAGAAGAAAAAGACCATCAGACTTACTGCATGTTTTTATTATGTGATACTTTCAGTGATCAGCAAAATGATAGTCCAAAAATTACCCAGTAATGTTGTAAATTTTGTGCTTTGACAACTTGGACACAACTGCTCTATTTACATGGATGTTAATGCCTCTTATGTGGATTCACATGATAAAAGCCATGTGAAATGCAGCAGATCAGAAGGTGACACTCTCCTGTCTGAGACTGTTCCATGCCCTGAAACATATATTTTTTTTAATTAATTTTCAAAATGTAGAGAAATGAGATAGAATATAATTGGGCTTTCAGGGGGGGGAATTTCATCTACAGCCATGAAGATCAGTGGTCTCATTCCAACCACAAAAATTGTGCTTACCATCTGTCCAGACTTCTTGAAGTCCTTGTTTCTCATGTGACGTACATTGTAAACTCTGATATTATAATTCCAGACTGTCTAAGGCATTCATCCTTAAAAAGCAGTCCGTCAGTATTCATTCCTATATTGACCACACAGATCCCTTTATCACTGGGGCTTATGGAATATGCCATCCCAGGCTAATTTCAAAGTGCGTTTTTGTCACCGTGCTTCCTTCTGGCTTTGAAAAATAATATAACCATTGTGGCCCAACCTCCAACCAACTCACCTTTATGGTTTCTAAGATTGTTCAGCCAGTTGACAAAGAAGTTATTAATTCTTGCAGATTAATAATTTACTATGACTACTAGCATCCTTAAAATTAATTGGCGTGCCCAGCTCACACAGCACCCTCCCAAACCCCAGAACTCATGTAGGTCAAGCACGAAGGAATTTAACCTCTTTCAAATAATGGCCTGCATCTAAAGAGATACAACTTGACTTTGAAAAGGAAGTTCAAAGTAAACCATCCTTCCCCCCGGCTGTTTTCCTGAAAGTGTTCCTGTTTTGGCTGGAGTTTTATGTTTGCTTGTTTTTTCTTTTCAGGAATCACTGGCAATCTCAAAGGTATCCCAGAGCTTGGCAGCACTACTATTTGTGGTTGGAGAGCAGGCACAATAAGATTACTCCTCAGTGTCTCTGTTTTTACTCTCAGTTCAGCTTGTATCTCAAATTGTGGCTTGACAAAACAGTGAATCTGGGTTTCGGGGCACCTAGTGTCAGATCTCAAAGTCACTGAAATCATCAGAGTGCAATATGCTGGTACAGAGTCACTCCCCTGATTCAGATTTCCTAACAGTATATTGAAAAGACAATTTTGTTATTGCAGATTTAATGCAGAGCCAGTATTCTCTGTCTAGGCCACTCTAACTTCACACAGTCTTCCTGCAGCCAGCATAAAATCAACATAAAATTATAAAGTGAATGTAAACATTGTGCTGTGTGCTCTGGCTAAACCAACGAAATAGAATCATATGCTCTTGCCTGATTTTCATCAAATTTGTACTGCTACATGATGTACAACCACGTAGAGCTGGTATTAAATGATCACAGAACTGCTCTCTCAGTAGTCTACCAAAGCAACAACTCTGTGGTTAGAAAATTAAAGACATTTGATCTTAGCATCTGCTCTTCACTTAGTATTAGACACCCTCACCTGTGGAAGTTGTCATACCTAATAAATAGACAGCTTCAATCATTACCATCTAGGATGTCATCAGGTGCATAAGATAGAAGATGCAGAAAATGTGCCTCAGCTGTAGGAGTCTTAATGGCCTAGCTTTTATAGTGATCCAGACCTCATCTGATGACAAAAAATACTGCTTTTGGGGCAGGATAAGGATATTTGTATGTCCCTATTTGCTCTAAGAAAATAGATTTTTTTTCCCTAACCTACAGAAGATGTATCATATTTCCATAATTTTAAACTCAGAAGATTCCCTGGTGATTATCTAGTCAGTAGAGACTATACACTATATATACTATAGAAGATTTTATATGCATAGAATAGTAGTTTATTATTTAGTTGTCTGTAGAGCAAGTCATGAGATATAGCTGAGTTTGAATGAGAACTTCATTTAAAACAACATCCAGTCTTTTGTTCAAAAATTTTGAACCTCAAACCTTGATACGTTGTTTCAATGATTAATTTATCCTTGCTTTAAAATCTGTCTTTTTTCCTAGCCCTAATTTTAAACTTCTACGAGGTAGAATTTCTAATAGCTCATATGTAGGGTGAAGAATCCCCTTGACCTATTTCCTATCCAAGCTTTGCTTAAGCTCTCAACTTCTCTGGTTGATCAGAACAAACTCCTTGAGTCTTTGAAGAATGTTTTGTGGTCTTTCAGGTGCTTTGCAGGCTCTTCCTTGCACACTTCCTAAACAATAATCATCTGTCATGGACTGTGGACAACAGCCCCAGATGCCATACCGCAGCTGTGTGTACAGAATCACAGAATAATCGCAGTTGGAAAGGACTTCCTAGATCACCAAGTCCAACCATACCTACAAGAACAAAAAACACCTAAATACCAGTACCTCAGTACCAAATACAGAGGCAATATCATTCACTTTCAAGTACCAGGAATTCTTCTGTTCATAGATCCAATTCTACTCATAAATGCAATCTACCATTTGATTCTGGCTGTAGATCTTACACAGATGATGAATTACCATGACCCCTTTTCAAAATGAAGGCATCCCCTCAAAAAATCCCTCATGAAGATAAGTGTTTCCTACAGACTGGTTTTAAATGCACAGCTTTGCATTTGGCTATTTAGAAATACATTTGCTTATGTCTATCTCATAAGCCAATCCAAATAATTTATTTCAATGATTTGCCCTTTTCATGATTTACCATCCCCTTGGTCTTCATGACATCTGCAAATATTGTCACTTAAAGGCTGCCTGTCTCTGATTCTTTCTCTGCTTGTTTCCATGGGATTCAGACGCTTTCATCTTCAAAACTGGTGCCTAATAAATCTGTTTGACCAGGAACTGCTCAGTCTCTTTTAGATTCATGAGGTTGGTACTTTTCCATTCAAACCACAAACCTTTCCTCCTGGCATAGCTTCACTGGCAGGTCACAAAAATGAAACCCCCTCTATGTTTCACAAACCTCACGCAGGAAAAAAGGTTAGTTGTAAATCATAACCTTGTTCCTACACTGTATGAGTGCAGGAAAACACGGCAAGAAGCACCTCCAAACTCTGTCCTTAATTGACCCTTTTGCCATTCACTTGGTCAAAAATATATTTGCTAGACACCAATGCTCCACCCTTCCTGGTGAAGGAAAAATTAGCTCCTCAGGTATTTCACAGCCTGCTGGATCCATTCACAATGACACAAGCAAACAGACATACCTCCCACCCTGTGCATCATCCCAGCAAACAGGGAGGTCAAACACGCTTTCCCTGCCATCTCACACCCTCTGTGCACAGGGCTGGCAGGACACACCAGCAGGCACACTTCTTCTTCCATACAGCAACAAAAGATTTCCATTATTGTAAGAAAAATTTGACACATCTTACTTCACATCCCTGTGAAGTAAGATTTTAGGATGAACTAAATTCCCTATAACTTGGCAGGTGCTAAAACACCAAGGAGGTGGGAGAAGTATATGCGCCTGGAGATATTTTTACTTGGCATCACTAATGCATATTGGTAAGTTCTATTCATAAACTGCTTACACCTATAAGCCCTAGTAGCAATACATACTTGTTTGTTACACCTTGTTATAGTACTAATAATATAAAAATTTAAAATGTGCAAATCTTCAGTAAGGTAATAAAATATTTTTCACTAAAAACAAAGATAAACATTATTCACATATGCCTTCTGTGGTAAATGACAAGATGATGGTCAACTTCATAACATATTATTTTTAACATAAGTCTTAAATAAAATTATTTATAATATTCATCCTTGTACAGTTCAGCCTTATTAATCTAAAATACAGAGAAATGTCCCATTTACTTACTTTATTATTTATCTAAATTAGGCTTGACTATGTCTACCCAATGTTAATTTGGAGCTCTCACATGGCTGTTTCATGGATTAAGACTCTTTCTTTAAATTAGAAATACAACTTAAACAAGGTTAAATTGCAAAAATGTTTTTTCTTTTCTGGTAGGTCGTGTGCTATCTTCTCTTTATTAAAAAAGTAAAAATAGCTATGCAGACCACTTGATGGGATCCCATGAAAGTAATGTGGGAACACTATTAGAGCAGTGTCACAATTTCACTTCCACATTAAGTAAGTTAACAGAATCTATGAAAGACTTTGCAATTTGTCCCTGAGATAATTGAATTTAAATTACAGGAATTACAGTAAAAGTCAATTTAATCTTGTTATACTTGGCTCAATTACTAAAAGCATCAGTTTTACTTAATATTGGTATTTGTGGAGTTACTGACTTATTTTATTTGCTACTGTCAGAAAAATGTATCATGTTAGAAAAGTAAACAGGCATCCTTCATTCTCTGCTGTTTCTCATAGCCATCTCCCTTCCTTTCATGCTTTCTCTATAGATCAAACATTTCTCTTCTCAAACCTGTCAATTTGCAAGGCTTCCCTCTGAGAGTATGTGCTTTCAGTGTGTGCTGGAAATGAAATAAATGGGACAAACTGCATGCTTGAAAGTAAACATATACCTCACTGGCTTACCCACAAAAATGTGGTTTTCAGCACTAAATCTACCAACTCTTGTTAAGACTAGGCTGGGTTTTCGTTTGTTTTTTTTTTTTCCACTATGACAACAATATTTGGTTCAGTATTCTCTAGCTCATCTTCTAGAAGATCAGGACCATGGCAGCCTTACTTATCTGGTGTGACCACATGGCTGCATTTATACTCCCCCACCAATTCACACACATCGCTGCTTCCTTTCACTTTTGCAAGCAATAAAAACTCCACTGAGATAAGTCTCTTTTTCTCTTTTGTCTATTAAGCATGGGCTCTATTTTTGAAAAAAAGAAAAAAAGAGCTGCTTTAGTTTTTATTTGAACACGTGCCGTGGTAGACTGCAAGAAAATTGACCAAAATAGGAATTTTATGTATTGATTTGCTGTAATTGGAAAGCTCCCAAATACTCCCATGCAAAGATAAAGGAACAGCTTCATCTCAGTGCCAAGTTGTTGGGTGGGCTAAATTCTTTCTGTTTTCCATACAAATAATTTTGCTACCTGTTTTATCCTTTTTAAGCATCGGGAGGGAGGCAAAGCTCTTTTCCCCAACCCCAGTTTTGCCATTATTAGTCTTTAATGGTTTAGAGATTGTTTAAATAAAAACTGTACTTTTCTTCTGAGCACTTCAGAAGTTACGTATTTATTAATTTGGATGTGATTTTAAAGTATCACATTAGTAACCCTTATGCTTTACTATCTGTTTCTCTTTCTCTTTTAGAACAAATGTTTGTCAAAAAGTTGCATCTGCAAGGTCTGAATGAATTCAAAGCAGCAGATACTTAAGTTTGTGCCAAACTTTCCGTAGTCTGTAACCACAAATGCAAAACTCTATCAGCGGTATTTGGCTCATATGTAAAACTGAGGTGAAGATACATCCTGTGTTTAATCAGTTCATTTCTTGCATTATGAAGTGAAACTTTAAAAAGGGAGAAAAAGGAGGAACAAAGGAATTACTGATCCATCACATAAACTTCAATTCTCCCCAAAATAACAATAAACCTTTTATAAGTGTTTAGAAGATAACAGGGAAGGGTGTAACAATATAGGTTTTTCAAGAACAAAGAATGTCAAATAAATTAGGCCTGTGGATAGGTAGATGCCATGTACATTGATTTGCTAAAGCTTCTGACACTGATGTGACATTTTCCTAGGAAACCACATTTTGGCTGAAATATTCTCTGCAGCTCACAGATCCAACAACATGCCATCAGGAAGAAGCCTTGTTCACATACAAGCTGGAAGAATGTTTCAATATCCTCGTTAATGGTCAGGATGATCAACCAAGAAGCATGTTCATCACACCTGAAGAAACCCAGGCTGATATAATTTAAGGTGAGGCCTCATCTGGAGCATGGTACTCGATGAGGTCTTCATGTCAAGGGAAGCACAGGCAATACCTTTGAAAGTGTGAGCTGAGAGGCCAATGATGAGAATGAAATTGGGACGGCTTAGAGAAATGTGTGACATCTGTCTCCAGCACACCAAAAGTTACCACTGGAGAGACACAGCATGGGTTCTCTGTATTAGTGGGAGATGAGATGAAAATGGCAGCATGGCAGATTTAGGTCATTCACTAACTACATCTTCTAGGAAGGATATAAAACCCTGCTCATCAGGGTTTGCATAGGCAATGCCTATTGAGGATGGTTTGGTTACAGCTGCCTTAGGCCGAGAGATTGGAGTGAATACTCTGCAAAGGTATTGTTATGAAACCACCATGGCATGCTAGAATGCCTTACATATGGTTCAGCAATATCCATAAGCAAACATGTCCTCAGCCAGGATCACTGGCAGAGGTCATTAGTGAAGGTTAGAAGCAGTTTAAGAAATTGCCACTTGCAGCCATCTGTGCTTTCATGTGATTTTTCTGCTGACTTTCAGGGTATCTGTTGCAACTTCAGCAGCAAGTCAGGATGGACAAAGGGGATGGGTGACAAACACACCCCACCCAGGTGTCTCTGAATGAGACATCAGCAATAGGCAAATTTCTGCCAGCTACGTGAATACTTTCCACCTTGTGAAACCCAAAGCTCCAGGGATTTGTTTAAAAGCAGAGATACGTACAGAAGCAGATATCAGAGTGAGGAGAGAGAACAATGAAGAGAGAATGCCCGTGGTGGAGAAAGTCTATGAATGAAAACTGTAAGCTAAAACATTTCTCAGATGCCACATGTGAGACAGTCCCAAACAGCAGGCATTGTAAACTTGGAGAAATGCAGAACTTCTACCATAGTTTGGATGCTCTCACAAACAGAAAGTTTCAAGGCAGCTATAAGGATTTTGCCTGTAAGTGCTACTAAAAAAATAGAACTATATTTTTTAAATGCTTTTGTTTAACTCATTCTGTTACTTCAGTTCTATCTGAAGGATTACCAGATTGAGAAGTATGTGCATTTTGCTCTGCTTTTAATACATTTATCATTTTAATGCCCCACTCTGGGTTGTTAACTACCTGTTTGTCTGGCAGGAAATACCCAACTACCATGTTGATGAAATCCTACCTTCAAATGTTATGCAATATTATTTAATGCGGGGGGGGGGACCCAAATGGTATGGTTACAATGAAGAAATGAAGAAACTAAAGAACAACATTTCCTTGAAGAATTTACTCAAATTAGGCTTGCATACTACGTGCCAAGACAAGAAGGAAGTTTCATGTTAGCATAAATTGATGAAAATTAGCGTATACTCTTTATGTGATATATGTTAAAGGCAATGCTGGTGGAAAAATACAGAAAAAGGTAAAAAAGCTTATTCTTTTAATGTCTTTCTACCTCAGATTAGGAAAAAGATTAAAGTTCCTTTTTTTCCCTTCAGGGAATGGAAATACTTAAAGAGGTGGGGATGTCCTTGTGAATGTCTAAGCACAGCACTGGAATCAAAATCTGTAGGTTTCAGCGTGTTCAATATATCCAAATATTTTGCTTAGAAAAGGCACACATGTATTACTATTTTCAAAGTGCTTCATGTAAAAAAAAAATGTCAGTAGTGAAACACTCACTTTGTTGATCCAGTTTTCACTGAGTCATTAAGGGCAGGGAACAGAAGAGACAGAAGGAGATGAGGCATCTTTGAACACAGTAGATAGAGCAGACTACCAAGAAATTCAACCCCAAATGTCTAGACTAATTGGAAAAACTTGAGAAGAATAAAAAAAAAACCCAAAACCAAACAATCCAAACAAAGAACATGACTTGGAATAAAATCAAAAAAATCAGAATCAAATGAAACCAACCCTCAGGCTGCATTGGGCATTTTTTGATGCAGTTTGGTAGACCAGTTAGGAGAATGACTGACTGTTCCCAAGCCAGTTGCAAAGACCTGCGTCCGGTGAGCTCTTTTTCCAACTCAACATCCCCTTCTGCTCAAGGAGACAGTTGGTCACTCCTCGTCTCAGCAGGCAGCTCCTCTACCCCTCGCTAATGAAGCTTATCCTTGCCTTGGGTCTGACTTCAGTTCCCTTGCCCCTCTATAAATGTGGTAACACGCCCCTGAACAACACCAAAAAAATCCTGTGATTCTGACATCTGTCCTCAAATTCCATGTTGGCATTGACAGAATTACATTTTTCAGCAAAATGCCTGTGATTTTCAGGCAGTTCAGCCAAGCAGCACAGAGACCTTGGTCTCAGCAAAAACTGTGCTCTTGGACTTGATGAGCAGAGGTCACATGCAGGAATTAGGAAGCATTTCTTTCCAGAAGGGGTTGTCAGGCATTGGAATGGCCTGCCCAGGGAGGTGGTGGAGTCACCATCCCTGAAAGTGTTTAAGAGACAGTTAGATGTTGTGCTTAGGGACGTGGTTTAGTGGTTTTTGATAGGGCTAGGAATAAGGTTGGACTTAATGATTTTTAAGGTCTCTTTCAGCCAAAACTATTCAGTGATTCTATGAAATCATATGGGGCAGGGCTCCTCGGCAAGGGCTGAAATCTGTCTCCACACAAAGAAGTAAAAAGTCAAATATGACCTTTAGGAGCCTGAAAGGGTAGAGCTGAGCTACAATTGCATTGTACAGGTTTCATGTAGACCTAGCAGGACCTGTGCAGAGGCTGATGTCTGTCCTCCTTATGCAACAAGACCTTGAAACCTACCTTCAACTAAGTAGGTTGTTGTAATCTTCTGGGGCCTATACTAGCTTTCCATTTACGGAAATCAAACTTTGAACTCCAGGGGATGAAATGACGTGAATGTAATTGCGCACATAGCCACAGGTATAAGGTTCAGGGCACATGAAAGAGAAAATGGGACTGAAGGCACAGCAAAAATCTGAATTTCAGGGCAAAAGGGTACATACAGTGCTTGAGCTGAAGAAGTAACTTCAAGTTGCTTGGAGTTCCCGTATATGAGTTTTCAGGTTTTGTGGTTCAGCAAGCAAGGAAATGTGAGGCACTAGCATGACATATATTTCATGGCAGGCGACTTTTGCCACAAAGCTCCAGCATGGCCAAGGCTAAAGAGGCCAGATGTCAAGAGGTATAAACAACCATCATGTGAGATCCTCCAGTGTATCATGAGGAAAGGAGAGGAGCTGACTAATCTTACTCTGACACTCCTCTTAGTGTAAAGCCCTTTATAGTATGACATTCCTCAGCAGTAGCTCACACTCAGGGGACGAAGGGAAGGAGACCAGACATCCTTGGACAACTGTTGCTCACCACCAGCTTTAGAAAGCTGCCTTCCAAAAAGCAAAATGTTCTAAGTCTTGTTTGCTTCCTTCTGAGGTTACACTTTTACCAGGAGAGAAGTTCATCAAGAGACCACTTATAAACTTACTACAAACAAAAATAGTTCCTTTTTCTACTGCTGAAAGAAATGCAGCAATTTCAGTTCCTCAAATGAGCTGTGGCACTTCTTTGGGCCTGGTTTAGGGCGACACCATCTTAACTTAAAGGGGGGTTTCTATAGGATTGTTAAATGCATAGATAAGACTTTGGCAACAGTGCTACTTTTTGTAAATGCCAATGTGTTTTGCAAAAGTTAGAACTAAGGTAGAAGGGTGCCACGTTTTTGCATGAAAAAGCTTTAAAACTAGAAGAAAATTACTATATCTTCAAATAAAACTATTATAAATACAAATTCCTTTCTTCTTTCTTGTGAAATCCAACTCCTTTTCTGATGTTTGCACTCACCAAGTAGATGACCCAGAGATTACTTTTTCTAATCAAGAATGATAGCTGTGAAGTCAAAAGGGCAGAAGTTAAAAGGAATACAGAGAAACTGGGATGAAGAACACCATTATTTTGGATAGTGACTGAGCTTCACTTTCTCACTCTCTCCCAGTCCTAGTCTTTCCCGTATCCCTCTATTCACAACAGAAACAAATGAGTCAAAGCATTGAGTCTGTAGGAGATGCAACATCCACTTGAAGAATCGTAATACATTGGCTGGTGTTCAAGGTTATGCTGGTAACTGGTAAACGGAGAAGGCTGAAGTATACACACTGTGTATTAATAAAAGGCGTGATGAAGGGCAGAGATTCCTGCTACTCCATAAGGCAAACGTGTTGGCTCTGGAAGTGAAAGGCACCCCGTGTCAGACATGGCCTACGTGTCCGTGCTATCTTTTCCGCAGTGACTGTGCTGGCTCCCAGCTCTTGCTTGTCTGAAGTGACATGTAGGACCACCCAGCACCTCTCTGGTGGAGAGATGCTGCCCAAAGCAGGTTGAAATACTTTTAGTAATGGGGTCAGCCCTCAGCCCCAGCACTTGGTCCGACCTTGACTCCTGCTAGTCCCTGGAGAGCACTCGGCTCAGAACAGAGCAGTGCGAGAGCGCTGTGCGCTCCTCCCGGGGAGCCTCGGGACAACCAGCCGGGCCCGTCCGGGCCGCAGACCCCGCTCTCCGCCTCCGCACCGAGCCAGAGGAGAGGGAAGGGGGAATAACCCCGGCGGGGCATGAACGGCTCCCAGAGCACCGAGGAGGC
>WUAM01000323.1:4592078-4618827 GCA_024336885.1 Actenoides hombroni
TCGAAGCAGCCAGGTAACAATCTGTTCACCCATCTGCCGGCTGTAATCCTTCCTCAGGTCTCGAAGTTCTGATGAAGGGGGAGCGGCAGCGGCTGCCCTGGCTGAGCCGGGCTCGTGTGCTCTCTCTCGGCAGGAGTCCGGGAAGATGGCCGGGGCCGAGTCGGGGATGAGCGGCGCCGGGATCCCGCAGCAGGCCCAGCCCCAACCCCCGGCGGCGCCGGCGGGGCCGGCGGACGAGTCGTCGGACAGCGAAGGGGAGCACGAGGGCCCCCAGAAACTCATCCGGAAAGTGTCCACCTCGGGCCAGATCCGCAGCAAGGTAAGGGGGACAGGAGCCGGCGAGCCCCGCTGCCTCCGGGGCAAGTTTCTCCATCCCCATCCTAGAGCGGAGCCAGCCCGGAGCTGGAGGCGGCCGCTGCATCCCGCCCGCATCCCCGGGAGCGGCGGCGGCGGGGGGGTGTGGGGTGTGTGTGCGGCGAGGCAGCCGTGCCTCTTCCTTCCTTCCCTCTCCCCTCCTCCCCGTCCAGCTGTTGCGTCCACATCTGTCCCCGGCTGGCAGGAAGAGCCCCCCGGGGCGGCGGGGCCGGAGGGGAAGCCGCCTACCCCAGCGGCCGGCAGCCGCCCTGCCCTGCCTGGCGTCCTGGGTGTGGGGGAAACGGCGGCGGGCTGCCTCCCTCCTGCTCCTCGTCCTCGGCGGCGGGCACCGCTGCCGCGGGGATCTCGCCCTGCCTCCCACAGCGCGGGTGGGCTGCTTCAGCGAGCCCTTCCTCACCAACTTTCCTCCTCTCCCCGTCCACCTCCCCCCCTCACTCCCGCTCGGGTCGCCGCCGTTCCCGGGGTGCCGCCGCCGTGCGCTCCGCCGGAGCGGCGGGCAAAGAGCCCGCGGTGGCACATCGGGTCCCGTCCGGGAGCGGGAGTGCCGCGAAGGAGGGAAACGGCGTTTCCAGTTCGAAAGGCACCTCGCAGGACAGGGGTGAACTTCTATACGTCCTCGCTCGTGGGGCTGGATACGTAAAGCAGCTGTCAAAATGTCAGGTTAATGCACTTCTTTTGACTGGCTCGGGCTGCCGAAGTCATTCTGGTGGAAATAACCTTTTGATGGATCGTGTGTTTACATCACATTCTTTCCTGTAAAATGAACTTGAACAAGCATGTATTTAAAAGTATAAAAATAATGAGACCCGACTTACTTGCTGAGTAGAAGGATCACGTGACTTTCTACAAAGTGTGGTCCACATTCAGTGATGGGATCTGCACAAAATCCCACGGAGGAGAGCTTATGGGTGCAGTGACATTAAGACATGTAAGCGTCTGGTTTGAGGGGCAAAGGGACTCCATGCAGGTCCAGACAGATCACACATTTTGATTTCTGCACAGTAGGTCATGTGGTGGTGTTTCCTTTAAAGAGCACCCATTAAAGTTAGTAAGGAGCTGTTTGTGGAGTCAGACTGGTGCTGTTCTTCCCTTGAGCTTCTGCTTCACACGCTACATCCAAAGGCATCCACCTTTTAAACAGAAAGATTGATTGTTAAAGAGTAGCAGTATCCCATTATGCGAGGTGGAAAGCAATTTTTACCTGAAACCTCCTAACACGTCATCCTGTTTTACTGCTGAATGTTAATTTTGCGTTTCCAAATGTTAGGCCTTGCCAAAGGGTTAGCGTGGTAAATAATATGCAACTATTGCATGGTGCTGAGAGCACAGTCCTACACAAACTTCTGTCTTTAACACCACTTCTATGTGGCAGTCTTTAGAATGTTTTCAGAGTGGTGGAACGTGACGCTTTATTAGCTTCAGTGATGTTCAGTGTATTTGCAGGTTTGCTGTCATAGAGGCTGATACTTGCAAAAGGAAAATATGTGGATTATGAATGATATTGAAACAGATTTGTGAGCGTCAGCTCCCAGCCAATTCTTACCAACTGTTACAGGTTGATGGGATATTCTGTATCTGAGGGCTGTGAATGAATGCAAAGCTGGGATTGCCTGAAGTCCTGAGACAGCTCTACAAGTGATGCTTTTGCTTGTCTTAGTTTGCGTCCCAGTTCTGTTTCTGTGAATCAGATATATATAGGAAAAACTGACTGCTGACATAATTGTAGCCATAAAATGATGCTTTGCTGCTTGCGACTTAGAGTAACGCGCAACCCCAAATATAAACATCTTTCTTTCCATTTAATTAAAAGTGATATATCTTTGTTAAAGATGAGACCCGCGTTGAATAATTCAGTAGCACTTTATTTTATAACTCACAATGCATTATTTAAAAGTAGCTATATTTAGACAGACAACTCCCATTTAGTGAAGGGTGTTGTATGTTTGCTGTTGTAGTAGTTGGTGATCAGTGGTTACATGAAACCACTAGAGCAAGGAACATCAGGGAGCTGCTCTTTTACCCAGCTAGTCCCTTTCATTCAAATTAGATTTGTTAAGCTTCACTTACTTGGTGAATGTGTGTGTAAGCTAAGGTTTTAATTAAATGGATTAGGTTTGTCTTACAGCTAAGAATAGACTTTTGAAAAAAGCCAAACCATGTATGTTACATTTATCATTGATGCTTGTGGGCCCATTTAACACTGTGCTGTTTTTCTCTGGATGTTGCTTATATACTTACTTGAAGCATTTCAGTGACATGGTATTGATTCCTTAGCTCAGAACTATACTCCGAAGTCTCTGCTGGTAATTATTTTTATTTTACTTAAGGAAGAAGTTATTTTTAGATGTTTTGGTACAGTTGATCATTTGTGAAAGCTACCATATGGTGACACTTTGCAGATAGAATCATTCAGGAGTGGATTTTTTTTTTAACGTGTGTATAATAAGATTTAGCAAATGCATGTACAAGAGTGAACTCCTTTTGCTAGCACAAACGTTAAGTCTAAAGATTTCTAACACCTGTAGCACTCAAAGGGAGTTTTTTTAAGCTTTGCCCTCTTCTTCCTAAATAAAAGCAATTAATTATTTGGCCAAGGGCAGGGTGTGAAAAGCAGAATGGGAGAATTAAAAGAAAAAAATGCTGTGTTGGCAGATGTAATTACACTGAAGTTTATTGCTTGTTCCAGTCGTATTCCACAGTTCTACTTAGAAGTCTGTTGTCCAGTTTTACCATAGCTTGCCCATGTTGAATAGCAACTTTCTCTGCAAACTGCTGTCTTGATTTCAGTGGAACTGCTTTTACAGTAAATTGCTGTGAGAAATGGATGGGTGATAAGGCTGGACATTTATGTAGCTTCTATTATGGGTGTCTTTTTAGTTTATGCATATGTATTTGTCACATTTTTAGAGGACTTCAGAGGCACGTCTGTGTCAAAATATGGCTATTATTAATTTCCTCAAGCAGAAAACTTGAAGATCAACATGTTTTGGTGTCTGCAAACCTGAGGAGCAAGCGAACAAGTTGTGCCGCAAAGGACTAAACTATTCTTTAGGCCAACACCTTGTTTGTACCTAGGAGCTGTTTAGTCAAGCCCCATACTTGGTTATAGAGCAACACTGCTGCAGCAGGTGTCTTTAGGGGACTCAGGACCAAAGTTAATTAGCACTTCTGTGAGATTAAAGCCAGCATCTTTAAACATCATCCTGGGAGCTATTGTTATCTGTGGAGGTTGTGTATGTTCCCTGGAGGAAATGCAAGGGAATAAAGAGGGGGTAGGTACCCTGTGAAATTCAAGAAATTTTCAGCCCAAATCCCCAACGTGTTGAAACAGTTCTGGACTTTGTGATGTCTACCCACTGTCTCCCTCCACTCCAGGAGACCTAAATATTTAGCACCTCAAAAGTGTCTCAGTACAACCTGTTTTTTGGGATATACATTTTGGTTTTGTGACTACTTTGGAAAACCGTAGCCAAGACAGTTTTGAAGCAGTATATAGGATGATGTTATATTGTTACATATATAACAGTGTTATATTGGGGATTGAAATTGTGGAAGGTTCTCAGCGCGTCTGCATTGAACTTGGCTTTTTAACTTTTAAAGAGGCTACTTAAGATAGGCAGCATCAGTGCCTTCTTTAAATGAAACAGATTACTTCAGTTATTTAGGCTATAGCCCGAAAACTCTGCCTGTCATCAGGTGGCTTCTAGCTTCTGTAAAGTTCATTGCTGTAGTGCAAAGTATGTTCCTTATAAAGAATTGAAGCAAGACCATCTTTTTAACTGGAACTTGTTGAGAAGGGAAGGTTCGAATTAGAGCTGACACTTCCACCTTTACATTCTGCTCATCTTGGGGACGAGCACAAGATTAATTAATGATTTAGTCCCCGGATACTGTGGAGTCGTCAGATGAGCACAGTTTTAGTTCCTACTCTTTTCTTAAGGACTTTCTGCTAAAATGTGGATATGAAGAATAGCACTTTCATCGCTGACCTGGATTACTACTTTAAGAGGTCCGTGTACAGTTAATGGGAAAGCTCTGCTGGATATGTGTTTTGCTCTCAAACCCGTGATTTGGTATCTGGCCTGTGCTTAGTTTTGGATGAAGCAGAAATTCTGGAGCAGAAAGTATAAATCAGAAGATGCAAGAAAATATGGTCTATTGAGTGAGATAAATACACTTGTAATGTATCTGGGAGAATGCTTTCTTCCTCTCCTTGACCCCCAGTGGTTTTTGTTAATAAGGAAATTGCTGTAATGTGGGAGATGTTCAGAAACATGAGTGTGTTATAATTAGTGGAAATGATACAGTGTTGTTTAGTTAAATGGCAAGAATTATCTGAGGTCTTAATATATTTTTTTTAGAGCTCCTAAATCATTATGGAGTAATAAAAGCAAATTAATTAAGTTCCCCGCTGTGTTTTTATTGGCCTTAGTGGATAACACCAGCCATTTAGGAACTGAGCCTTCAAAAAGTTTCTAACCTCTTCCATATGGTGACGTTCGACAGTGCCAAGTCCCAGTAGTCACTTCCTGTTTGTTTCTGGTATACATTTCTCTACGATTACCATAACTTGTTAATTCACCTAAATATAAAGTACTGTGGTTGACAGTGGCATTAGGCTTCATGAACGTCATTCTCTGCAGTGTCATCTGCTTTTTCTAGCTTTGATAGTTCCCGATTTACTCAGCTAAGTAGTGGTCGATTCCTTTCTGGTTAAGGAAACACAATTTTTAGGCACCAGAAGTTCTCAGGAAAATGCCACGGTAGCAAAGTTAACCCTTGTGGGGATCCTTTACGTGCATTAGGATTGTCTGAATCTGCACAGCTTCAAAATGCATTGCAGTTGGCGATTTATTCTGCAGCGGCAGTAGCACGTAGAGCGTCACTAAACTTTGCCGTTGTGTTTACACAGCATGGGGAAGAACTAAAGTGACCAAGCGCATAGTAATTGTCCTGGTAGTGTCCACAGAAGAGATTAAAGGCTGCTGCAGGATATCTGTCTTCACTATTTGTGTTTTCCATCATTTTTGCTCAGCAATTAAATTACTTGTACCGTTAATCCATTCTTAATAAACTATTTCACCAACCTTTTTTTCACAACTGTTATAAAAAATGGCAAATTTGATTCCCTCCCCGCATCCTGGGGGCTTGAATCCTGGGGACTTGAATCTGTTTTTTCAAGTGAAATATTCAGAATTAGTTCATTGCTGTATGTTCCTGATAGATGCAGACACACATGCACAGAGCAATATATTTAAGGTTTCATATGTGTGTGTGTGTGTGTATATATATAATTCAGTTCTCGAGTATGCCTGGATGAAGCAAACCAGTTTTTTTGCATGAAATGATGTGCAGTATTTATTGCTTCTCATACTTGCTGTATCTCTACATAAGCTTTCAAAAAAGGGGTCCATTCATGGAAAATTTCTGCCAAAGACACGACAGTTTGGGGAAGTTAAAAAGGGCTGAACAGGCTACATAGAAGTGAGCAGGGTTAGAATGGAAAGAGTTACACTATTTAAGGCACAGTGGTCATTGCCACTCCAAATTCTGACAAGTTTGTGTAAAACTGAAATGAAATCTGCTAAGGCATTTTAGTGATGCATGTATTGGCAAAGTTTAAATTGCTTGCTAAGAACCAGAAAGGAGGAGTTTGTAATATTTTTCAATAGATACTTACAAGCAGCTCTTCAAAGAAAATGTTGCTTGTTTGTTGTTGTTTGGTTTTTGTTTGTTGATTGGTTTTTGTTTGTTTGTTTTTTGTTTTTTCTTTCTCGAATCTTTAAAGGGTTAATGCTATTTTGAGTTGTAAGAGAAAATGGAGTACACCTTTTCCTCCCTTTCCCCTCCATTCCCCCACTCCCCCCCCCGATAGCTGGTGAGCTGTGAAAAAAAGACAAGATAATCGCACTCTCATCTTTAATATAAGAGATTTTGATTGTTTTGTGTTTTGTTCCAAGGAGATGGGAACTGCTTTTCTGCCAGAAAGATCAGGTGAAACACATTGATCTTATTGTGTAGTTTACAGAGATGTTATGTTTTTTTCCCTAAGAAGCACAAGAAGAGACTAATTCAAGAATAAATGACAACTGGGAATCCCTTTCCGAGATGCCTTATCTTGTCAACTTCATGTGCACAGTCCCGAAGACACTTAACAGCCATGCCAGAGCTCAAGAAAGGACTATGCTATAGCTGAGTCTTTATCCATGTAAGGCTATATAGATAATTTGTGGACATTTTGAATTGTTTCCAGTAGTTGCATCATAATCCAAGATGCAAGGCTACTGTATGACTGCTGTGTGACTACTGTATGACTAGTGGGACTAGCCAAGTTAGTTTGGATACCTGTAGTAGAATACGTAGAATTACACTGATTTTGTAACTGAAGTAGTGGTCAAAAGAATAGTCTGTCTGTCCCAAAGCCTTTATCCAAAGGGAAGCTTTGAATCCACTTGACTAGCTGATGATAAAAGGCAGCTTAGACCAATGTTTTCACTCTGGAATGGTCCAAAAGGTTATTTAAAAAAAAAAAAACCAAAACAACACTGTTACTCTGATTTTTATGTAACTAGCCATGCTTCCGCTAAGAGATCTATAGAACAACATATATAGTCTAGAGACCTCAAAATACAGGCACAGCAAGAAGGTCATCCGTGTGTGTGTGGATTCATTGAAGCTAGAATATGGGGGTTTGGGTGTAAACCTCCTCTAGTCATTTGGATGTTTTGGATGCTTTCCTCTGATAGGGAGAATTAAGACATAGTTCAGTGTCTTGTGAAGGTAATTCAGCAGCTCACTTGCAGAGCAACCACAGGACCAATATTTTGTTCTGGCTGATCATTAAATTTTTTGAGGTTCTTTATAGTTATAGTTATAGAAGGTGGACAGCACAGCTAGCTTGGTTCAGTTTTTTCAGTTTGGTACTTTGGTACCTGGACTTTGTCTGTTGTGAAGTGAGGTAACTCTTTCTTTCACCTTTGTACTTTCCACCTTACATTACTATTCTATTCTTTATCCTCCTGCCTCCAAAAAATAAGTTCTGTTCTCCAAAATCTTTTAAAAAAAACAAGAAGAGGCTACTAAGTAACAGTGTGGTAACTATAGCTCTATTATACCAAGTTCAAACCACAACTCTCAATTTGCTAGTAATGGCAAAGAAAAAAACAACGTAGCTTGGGGGCATCCATAACTTACATCCTTCACATAGTAATAAAAAGAAACCTCATTCTGTCTTAATGTAAACATTGCATTTATTACAGCAAACAAGCCTAATGCTCACCCAAAATAAATATTATTTTGCTGATATGCTAAAAATAAGACCACTGCATTAAATGCTATTTAAAATCAAATAAGAGATTTATTCTAGTAAAGCATTTAAGCACATACTGAAACACTTGTCCTGTACACTTTTATATGATTAATTACTTCTTAAAATTAAGCCAACACTTAAGTGCTCATTGGATATGGGCCATAAAAATTTCATACACCAAGTCAGAACATAGTTGACTTATAAAACTTTTATCGTGTAGGAATTATCCTGATATATTGCACAAATATGAAGAAAGAGCAAATAATTTTTTTTCCAGCTAAGTTTTTTTTGTTGTTTGACTAATGTTCCTGTTTAGGAATATTTCACCGCTTAGATATTGAAAGCACAGTTACAAAAACCTGAGCTGTACTCCTGGGAGATTTAACGTTGCTGTAATGAATTCATCAAGATTTTACACTCAATGAGAATTTATTTGTTTATTAGATGGGTGGCATGAGATATATGATGATCTGAACCACTCATTTCCTTGCCTTTAGACATTTCGGGTTTGTAAATGGTGCAAGATCACACTATTTTATTGTCACTTAGCAACCTTAATAGTTTTGAAGCCTGGTAGTGGCTTGTGGGTGGTGAGTCTCCCTGTGTATTTGCCAGGGGGGAAGCAACATGAGCCCCTCTGTGTACAGCCCCTGGGAGGATGTGTGTCCAGCCCACGCCAGGGTCTTTCTAGATGTGTTTGCTCGGGAGAGCGGGCTGTGCACTCAGTCTCAGTTTGCACTTTGGCATAGTTTTGTGCTGGAAAGATCTACTGAGGTTTTTCAAGCCTGTGGATATTTAAGTGGATCTAAAGGGCTCTCATGCTGCTCTGGGCAGTTATCTCCTGTTGTGTGGTTGCTTAAATTTAGCAACCAAGTTGGAACTGGCTTCAGTTTGACAGCTGGTAGTCTAGTCCTTTGTGCCGCTGCAATGCTCTGGAGTGAGAGGGAGGTCGTTGTCTTCCCAGCTCTTGGTGAGATAAATGGCCTGTTCTGGTTCAGCTTAGGGTGTCAGAAAGGATCAGCATGGCTAACCAGACATCCTGGCTTCCTGTTGGGCAGAGACTTCTTCCCTCCCTGTGCTCACACTCTGTTGATCGTGAGGATGGGCACACACTTCTCTGTTTGTTTTAATGCTCCCATAGAGACATCTTGCATCTTGTTCTCTCCCTCCTTTCCTGCCTGCTGCTGTCATGGTTTCTTCAGGAATTTGAACAGAGAAAGGGTGACATCCCCTTTCTGTCCAGCCTGTGCCTCTGCAAGGATTTTCCCAATAATCCCCATAAAGAGAGGAACTGCTCAAGACCAAAAAGTTTGTTGTGCATTTAGTCTTAGAGAAGGTGCAGGTACGTGAGGTTACTCCTCTGGATAGTTTCCGCTCTGTGCTGCCTCCTCCTTCAGTGGTACTGATCAATCTTGGGAGCATATGGTTGACTGGGGAGCTATTGAATTGAAAACTAATGCACCCTGTTTGCTGATTTTTCAGCTATTACTGTAATTTTTTGTCTGGTATCTCAGGCAGTTTCACATGAGTTACTCTATAGACAAACATTGATTGGCCTCAGTCTCAGAGGTCTGTTAAAGTGGTAAGAGAGCATGAAGGGTAAAAGGGAGTTGTGAGTAAAAGATGCCATCACTGAAAGAATATGGTGATATTTATGGTGTAAATAATAATTATTTCTATTGTATATTAACTTGATATATTTGTAATATGTGAATTTTGCCTGGAAAGGATGCTGAGAGGACTCAGGGATGCAATGAGCAGCTAATGTGAGTGAGTTACTTGGGTGTGAGATGAAGAGCCAGTGTTTCTGATTAAACCCAGGCTTTTAAGGAAATAAAAAGTTGTCAGTTACACAGCTGCTCATTACAGACAAAATAAACAGGAGTAACCTTCAGAGTCATCTATCTGATGTTGTAAAACTTAATTTTCTTTTCCCTGAGTGAACTTGTTTAAGCAAACTTTGCATATAACCTAGAAGTCTGCATTATAATGCTTTTAAGAGGGGAAAACAGAATTTAAGAAAACTTCTTCATGTAGCTCAGTTGGCAGCATCTTGGGTGTTTTTTGGAATTATGAAAGAATGCTGGGCTAGTACACGTGTTTGTATTCTGCTTCTTGCCTACTTCTGGAAGCAGGCAAGAACTGGGAAGTGAAGAAAGGACTTTTACCTGTACTGAATCCACTGAGTAACATTTTGTAGAAAGAACATTTTGGTCCATATGCCTCAAAACTGTGTGCAGGCAAGAGAAAATTTGTACCTGAGACACTTCACTGCTTAGGCTGGTGGTCTCCAACAATCCCTGCTCCACTGGCAAATAAATTTCCCAAAATACACAAGCTAGGGTCTGTGCTTGTAGCCTGTCTGCTAGATGATGAGCTTTTTCCCTTGTCCTACTTAGTAATTTCATAAAATACATTAAAAAAATACGCTGAGCTTCAGAGGGTTGTCAGATTTCTATCTGTGCCCCTGATGCTGCATTGGAGAGCTCTGTTCTGCTGCTTCTTCATCATTTCAAAGGAAAAGAAGATCCTAATAAGTACAGAACTTCTGACATGCTCTTGTCAAAAGCAATCTACTAAATGTGCTGGCAATGTCAAGCTGCATGCTTAAAAACCCATCAGTCCTTTTGTGTATTATCTCATGTTACCTGGTGTTGCCAGGTAAATGCAACTGCAGTGAGTAACTTTTTTTTTTTTTTTTTTAAGAGTACTTAATCTTTATTCCAGTTTCTTTAAGCTTTCCATTTTTCCATAGTTCTGATTATATGTACACTTCTTGCATAAAGAGAGAAGTAATTCTGTGCACAGGTGTGTGTGCTTGTGAGCCAATATTGAATAGTTTTTGCTTACACTGTTCAGGGTAAAAAAAAAAAAACAAAGTAAAAAAAAAATAAATTTAAAAAATCGGTGTTTCCCTTGGTCACTGTGTACACCATTGAGGAGGAGATGAAAAGAGTTAACATCACAGGTTCTACTTCTTCCACACCCTTTGTCAGCCATGGATCTGTTGCCAACTGTTTTATAAAGGGCTCCTATTTCAAATTACCCTTTGAGCCTGTGATAAACCTGAGTCCCTGTGAGGTTGTCTCACAGTGAGGAGTTGGAAATGGCTGGAAAATCTTACATTTTTTCTCTTTGAGTAAAAAAAAAAAAAAAAAAAAGTCACAGCCGGGGCAAGAGGCAAATAAGCTTCTGCTGAATTTTATGCAAAGGATGATTATACCTTTTCTTTGAAACATACACCAAGGTTATTTCTAGCTAATCCACAGTTTAAATTACTGTGTGTAGGTGTGAGAGGTTATAGAGAGGGATTTTTATTTTTTTCCCTAGGAAAAAAAAAATTATTTGTGGGGATTATTAGAGAATCATAATAATTTGGGTTGGAAGACACTTTGGAAGGTCATCTGGTCCCACCTCTGCACTGAGAGAAGGGACATTTTAAAAGAGACATTGGATCACCCAGAGCTGTGGCTCTGAATGTCTTAGATTGCTAGAATATGGTTCCTGATTTATTTCAGTTTAAGTATTCTCTCTCCTCCTTTTACACAAGTGTTGAGGATAACTTGTGTCTGCTGAGGAGGATTTGTCAGGATTTAATGGTTTGGTTAAACACCTTCAGAAGCAAAAAAATCACTTCTTTTCAATGGTACAACTGTAAGAAAGGTCTTAAAGGGAAGTGACTTTCTTCTCCTCCCCTCCCATACTTTTTAACATGGAGCAGGAGTGAAATGATGTGGTTGCTGTCTATTTATAGATTCAGTAATGTGCCAGTGTACACTTATTATACCTAATTAGGAGTATTCTAAGTAACTTTTTGTTTGCATTACAGATAAATCTGTGTGATTGCAGATCAATGGCGTGGCATCATGTCATGCCTTATCGAGGTCTAAAGTCTTTCTCCTCTCTAAATTAAAATTCCCTGGACTGATTGCTATTTTCAAATAATCTCCCTACTATAGCCATGATTTATTTGCCATAAGACTGTTTGTATGGTGCTTTAGTTAGAATTTGAAAGCTAGAATTTTAAGAGGCACCTGG
This sequence comes from Actenoides hombroni, assembly GCA_024336885.1. Lineage (NCBI taxonomy): Eukaryota > Metazoa > Chordata > Aves > Coraciiformes > Alcedinidae > Actenoides > Actenoides hombroni. The sequence continues at coordinate 4,603,801 of WUAM01000323.1, forward strand.
GGGAACTGGGAGCTAAACTAAACTAAAATTTCCCACAAAAGGAAATTTCGAGAACTTACCTTTTTTTCCACATTTTCTTTTGTTTCTGATGTCATTCTGCATTACATACGATGACCTAAGGTTTGACTGAGATGCAGTAGATCAAGGTGCAGGCGAGGGTGCCTGGATAACACTGCACCATCTTCACTGCTCTTCCCACATCACTGGGTCTGGCCAGTGGAGATGCTTCTGCACCTCTTGCAGGTGGTTACATGACTCTGAGGTCATGAGTGTGGGACAGAAAAAGATCCATTTAAATGCAACAAGGAAATGCTTGGCACGGGGACTTGATAAAATGTAGACTTCTTGGCCGTTCCTGTCCTGGATATATTTTTAATGCTTTCCTTCTGGTAAATTGTTTGTCATGGAAGTAATTATAAAACTTGTCAAACTGTGCAGTTTAGTTGAAAGATTGTATGTCTCCTATTAGAACCGAAGCTTGGTCATCCATTTTACTTCCTTGGACCACTTAAACTTTGTTGGTTGTTGGTAATAACACTAACCAGTTTTACCACAGCATATGGCGATGGAGAAATGCCAATTCCAGCTCTTCTCCCCAAAGTGTTAAGCGATATTAAACTTCTGATTCTTGATGTGTGCAGAATTTTGTTGTGTATGGAAAAGCACTTCTGCGGTGCTTTTTTTTTTTTCATTGAGGATCTATGTAACTTAAAACACAAAGCAATTTATACTAAGTTGTATAACAGAAATAATATGCAGTATCCATAGAAAAAAAAATCACTGGTAGTGCTGAATTTTGCTTGAAAAATCTGATCAATTATGAAAGCCTAAGAATATGTGCAAGGCAGTATTAAAAACACATGTAACAGAACTTTTGTTCTTTACCTAGTTACACACTGTATAAAATTATTACTCATCTTGATAGGTATAAATAAAGAAAAATGTTCTATCAGCTAAGGTTTAATGGTGGCTTTTGTTTTAATTGCAAAATTACCTTATTTTTAGACGGAAAGGCTGAAAATCACTAGCAGTTTCTTGTTAAGTAGGCTGAGTTTTTCTGGTCTTTAGAGCTTCCTAAATTTGACTGAATCTGCACTTAATTTTTACTCCAGGGAATGAAGCTTACAGGGGGAATTTCTATACATACTATATGAAAAATGCTTTTTCTCAGATTTTGCTTAAAATTTTATTATTTTTTGTTTCTTAACTGTTGCATATAGCTTGGTTATTCTCATCTTCACAGATGTTTCTTTCAGGTTTAAAATTCAGAAAGCAGTGCCAGGTGTGAAGCCTGAAGTTCAGGCAGTTCCCTGACGGAGTAGAGCCTATTATAGAAGCACTGTTTATATAGTTCCAGTTAAGAACATCATAGCATGTCTATTACAACCATCTCCTTTTATATATCGGCTATAAAACCTAATTCTAAACTGAAATAAGAATGTGGTCTTGAGGTTTTATTACTTAGAGTTAATATGTAGTGAAAGCCCATTTGAGAGTATTCAGGAATAAACGCTGCTCATCATTGCAGTCTCTTGGCAACCTGCGTTGAGTTCATTGCCTATAGGCAAGCAGCTGCCTGAGCACTGCTGGGAGGTTTCTGTCTCCTTTGTTATTTTCACGAGTTGCATAGAGTAGAGCACAATTTGAAATGTCAGCATCCTGGGATTTGGACAATGGGGAGGGATACGCGTAGTGTTCTTAAAAGCTTCTGTGTGAGAGAGTGAAGGGTGGAGAGGGCAGCCAGCACATTTCATCAGCAGTTTAAATGGAGTGTAATGTGTGGGACAGCTTCCTTCTGAAGCTAGATCAAAGCAGAGGTAGAGGATTGTTTGCAAACAGCGAAGTAACTTGGGAACAGCTTTTTGGGCAGTGTCTTGGAGACCTGGAACATTATTAACATAGCATTACTGCACATCCCAGTAAATGCGTAACTTGACAGTCTCTGTCAGTGACCTCTAAGGCTTTTGTTTTGTCTTGGACATGGGCATAATGTTGCCAATAAATAGGACTGTTATAGCTTCTAAGGGTGTCTTTCTGTGTCATCACAGCCAACAGAGGCTTAAATGAAGGCTCAGCATAGGAAAGCCTGTTCAGTGCATCAGAAAGGAAGGATGTAGTACTTGATCCACTGGTGTCTAAGCTGCTCTGGACGGAGAACCAGACACAGAGAAATTAGGAGTATCTCGAGAGTAGGAGTGAGAGTGTCTGTGATTTTAGTGCTCTGTACAGTGTGCTTAGTATGCTCCTAACCGTCTGTGCTCATAGTAAGCAGATGACACTGAGGAAAAATGGGATTTAAGTGTCCGTAGATTGTGCTGGATGCATGTGTGTGCCAAGAAATACTGCGGGGCAGTTTGGTCAGGAAGGTGACCCTGTTCCATCTCTAGCACTGTTTCAGGTGTTGCTTGTTATAATGGCTTTGTAACAGCTTTTCTCCTGGAAGTTAGTGATGTTTATGGGATATGCTTAATTCTATGGGTGGACCTTAAAAGGGAGGATGTTGCCCATAGGGCAACATTCAGTCTATGAAATTTTTCGCTATTTTTCTGCCATCTGTAGTTCCTGAGACACTCAGTGTTTTGTTTTCCTTACTTCTCCTCAGGTGGGTCCCTACCCATGAATTTAGGATGTTGTTTCAGATAAGAGTATATCTTTGATTGCTGCTGTTGGAATCCAAATTGTAAAACATGAGCCTGACTTCTTAAAAATCCATCTAACCATTTTTTTCTTTCAGGAGTGAAATGATGATGTTCTAAGCCTTCTGTGTCTTCTGAGGATAGGAACTTGTTTTAATTTAAAAACATCTATTTCCCTAATCGTCTGCTACACAAATGTGGAAGGTGAAATAGGCTAGTGGGATCAAAGGACTAGGATGCAAGTACTGGAAGCCCTTCTGAAACTATTAAGAAATTTTCATTTTGCAAGGAATATGTGTTCTGAATTGTGTATTCTGATGCTGTAATTATCTGTAGCTATGGCATGAACATATGTTTTAAGGCCTATCTGTTGAACTTAAAAGGCCCAGGTTCTTTTTTTTTTCGCTTCTTCCTTATTGTTTCCCCTCCCAAATAAGCTTGTGGTTTCTTCAGAAAACATTTTAATTTCTGAGGAGGAAGTTACAGTTTACTATAGAATTTATTGAACATTTGCTTAAAATGCCTTTTAATTTTTTCTTCAGTTGAATTATGTACCACTTAGCCATTATGTCAAAAACCTGTGAGGTCTGTTGGGTACAGTGGTGGGAAGCATAGAATGATTTGGGTTGGAAGGGACCTGAAAGCTCATCTAGTTCCACCGCTCGTGTCGTGGCAGGGAGTGGGCATGGCTACCATGAGTGGGCTGTTTAAAGTTGTTGTCTAAAGCAACCTGGATAGTTTCAATGGACTTTTGTGTTTCACACACCAGGGTAGGTTGCTGGGCCATAGTGATGATCAGATATGGCAGAACGCCGAGCAACAGCTATTTTCTTGGCTGGGATAAACGTCGTGACCTGTTGTGAAAGCAGTAGGGTAGGAATCTTTGCTAAGGCAGGATCTGCCCTCCACCTGCTCCTCAAATGGAGGAGCCTCCTTCCAGCTTTGGTAAAACATCCAACATTTGGGAGTGTAATTGAATGTTCTCACCTTTCTTTTTTACAGCATGTGTTTCACAACTGCTTTTCCAGTGAAACTGCCTCTGCCTGTGGTGATGATGATGATAGTGATGATTGGTTTTATTGTATTTATTGTATCATACTTCACAAATCAGCTGATACATTGCAGATTTGTCTATCTGGAGGGCAGCAGTGCCGTACTGAGGTGCCCTTAGCTGGCCTTAAACGAACTTGCTTGACTTCTGGATCCAGTGCAGCCTTCTCAGGCTTTGTTCCTAACGGAGCTAATTAGCTGGGGTTTTACATCATGCTAAAGTGGTTATCTTGCTTCCAGTTCCGACGTGCTTCATTTAGCGATAGCTCACATATCTCTGCAAAACATGGCATTACATTGTTTAGGCCTGTCCCAAAATACTTGCGAGGAGAGATTTATAACAGCATGCTCGGTTCTGCTTCCTTATTTCTTTGGTCTTTGCACAGTGTTGAATTAGCTCCTCAGTTTGGGCTGGTTTCTTCTTCACTGCCGAAGGCCTCTTTTTGCACCTCCTCTTTTCTTGTCTTCAGGTGCCTCATCACCAAACTCACCTTGTGACATCCTAACCAGCCCTCAGTGCTTTGCATGCTCACTCAAGGTAATGATTGCCCAAGGAACAGGTTGCCATAGCTTCTCTCTGTGCTTATTTAGGAGCACGGTATCTGAAGGATTATATGAGGAGGGAGAAGGAGTTGTGTGCTTCCACTTCATCAGGATGGGAGAATCCAAACCCTTGCCTGGTTTCTGTAGGGACAGTATTTTCTTTTTCTCACCTGCATGGTGTGGTGGAATACTATTAAGCGGCGTGCAGCAAAACTCCAGAAGCATCCTGGTAATTGTCTGACTTCATTCAAGGACTGAGATCAGTGGATATGGAAAATGGTATGAGGAAGAACTGTCTCATGTTTTCAATCTCATCATATTTTTTGTGATCTGTGTCCCCGGGAAATATTGAATGCAAAGTTGAAGTGGAAAGGGATTTGAGGTGCCCTAGTCCAAGTAAAAATGCTGACACTATAAGATGGTCTAATCATCATCAGAGCTTCCCTGGTTCAAAATTTTCCAATGTGTGTTTGTTGCCCTTTTTTTTTTTTTCCATTTGTTTGTGTGTTGTTTTTTCTGTTGTGTGATTTCTTTTTTGTTTGTTTGTGGGTTTTTTTGTGTGGGCTTGTTTTGTTTTGTTTTTTCATTTTTTTCCCAATCATCCATTGACCTAAGAAATACAGTTATTGTAGCTAACAATACTGCTATAACACACACTGACAAAATCCAGATAACTTGAAGTTGGGCTGACACTTGATCCTTTACTCATACTATTGTTCCATAATATTTTTTCCTCCATGACATCATGAACTATGAAAGTGCCAACATTTTTTTTTTTTTAACCGCCTAGCCTTTTCTTCCTTCATGCCTTTATGTTTGAAAATAACTTTTTTGTGTGTGTGTGTTTATTGCCCATTTCAAGAGGATCCTGATGGCCATATGAGAACATTTAACATCTGCGGTGGTTTTACCTCTGCCTATACCAGGCAGTTGGCACATGCATTTATTGGCTGGGATACAGTGACATTTTTCTCAGCAGCTGTATCCATGACAACAACTGGGAATGTCCGTGCCTCCTCTTCAGTTTTCAGAAGAATATGAATTCTTACCTTCCTAATGAAAGGCCTGGATGCAAAAGCTGTGCAATTTTAATCATCGCATATTCCGTTTAGCCATTCGGTAATGGCCTCTCCCAAGTGTTTGGTTTCAAGAAAGTATCAAAAGAACAAAATTAAAACACATGTATCCACGTGCACTGAGACAAGAGCAAGTCTGTGTCGTGATCACCTGCCACAACCTAGGATAAATTGTGCAAGTGTTTGAAAAATTAAGAACTTGGGAAGTTCATTTTATTTTCAGTGTTGACTTCTGTACAAAGTATATAATTTAAACACTTAAGCTCAGAGGTGTAAGAAAGAGTGTATCATTGTGAAAAACATTTCTGTAACACAACAGAACCAGTCTCCCTGTAAGTGTAATGATCAAAGTTACTCCTGAGTGGTGCACTGTCTGTCTAGCAATGTCATCTTTAAATCCAGTGAGTGGTATGTGAAGTGGTACAGTAGTGTGAAATGGGGCAGCTCTTCAAGAGCACTCAGCACCCAGCACCCAGCAAGTCCAAAGTGACTTATTTACATGCCTAAATGAAAGTTGTTGATGCTGAATGCTCTTGAAAACCTGATGGTGTTTAAAGCAGTCTCTTATGAACAGAGCAGAAGATGGGGAGTAACACAAAAGATCTCTGTACCTTTATTTTCTCCTTAGCAGAAATCTGAATTCCATATATGCATCCTGCCAATATATAGGTATGTATAGATTGCCAAAAAGCAGTGATTTCTTAGAAGCTGAGATTTTGATTGCTGTGAAAATGAAGGTACAAGACACTGCTTTGGGAGACTTAACATTTATCTTAACACCTCTTTTGTCTACTCTCTATTCTGTTCTCACAAGTAGTTTCTGGACCTCCAAGAAGAGCCAAGTACACTTCATAGCAGGTTTTCAGATCGTTCCTTGCTTTAGGGAACAAGAAACACTATGACAGATTGTGGAAGTATTTAAATTGATTTATTCATAGTTACCTGTACAAATGTTGTCTATTTTTTTTCTTCAGATGAACAGGAGTGTGGAAAACAGGGTAGAAGACAGTTTGCTTACCATTTTGTGTCTCTTGCTCTCTGGGAAGGAGAAGGGAGGGAGGGGGAGTTGGTACCTTTAACCTTTAATTTGCAAGAGAACAGGGGAACCATAGAAGTGATGGAAGGAGATGGAAAGAGAGACTTCTTAGAAGCCCAAGAGGGGTATCTGAAGTACATGTTGAACTGAGAAAAGCACCAAAAACTACTGGCCTGCAAAGCAGAGACTTGGCCTCTAAGGCTGTAGGTAGGTAGAGAGCGGTTTGTGTGCAAAGCTTTTAAAAGTTTCACTTGGCAGTTTTGTATTTTCACTACTTTTAGGTATATTATATGTTATAATAAAGTATTAGTTCCAGTATTCAGAGTCATTTTTTGTCTTTTGCTATATGCCTCACCTAAAGGGAAAGAAGCTGGAGCCTGGCTGATTAGTGACTCTATCATGTCACCAAACCTCAGTTTACGATTGATTGGGCTAAGATCAAAAGCTTTTCCATTCCCAGACAAGAGGAAGCAGCTGTGACAAACTTGGGAATCCTGAAGGACCAGCTGGCTCCCCTTCTAGAGAGAAATCATTCTCCAAAAGAGAGAACGGCATGTCTGGAGAAGCTGTTACAAAGCCATGCCATGGAAGAACTGTCTTGTTTTCCCATCGGAGAATTGACAGGCCTGGCTTATCTGATGCTTTGTGAGAGAAGATGGAGGCAGGAGAGAAGCCCATGGGAGGGGGAGAGGTAGCTAAATGTACATAGGTTTTTGAGTGGAATAGAGTGGTCTTTTATGCCTCGTTGCAGAGCTTCAAAACTGCTCCACAGGAGGAAGATCAAAAGAGTTCTTGCGGGGATGGGTGTTGGGATGGTTTCTGTCTTTTTCTGAGCTTACAGACTCCCAGCTAAAGACCTCGGTAGATCTGCCTCAGTGATTCAAACCCTGAAGCTTTCATCCTTTCTTAGGAACAGCTTCTCGTAAGTTTAGTCAATGAAGTAAATGGAAGTTCTTATTCTGAGCAAAATATTGGGTATGATAGAGAATATGGCCCTTTTATTCTTGCAGGAAGTGAGGAAAGCCTTGGAAACCAATTAATTGGAAAACCAATTAAAAAAAATTGCTTCTGTTACATAAGCACAGTTGCCTCTAAGAGAACTTTGATTTTACAAACAAAGGCAGCAGAATTAAATGTTTTATTGTACTGGGGTAAGAACGGGCTATCCTTTTTAAAAGCTCAGCTGCTGAAGTAGTTCTTTACTGTGGGGCTTGAGAAATGTCTTCAGTCCTGTTTATGCACCCACAGATGCCTTTTCTTATCGCGTGTATTTAACCAGAAGAAAAGGATGTACAGAAACCGTCGGTGAGTTTTCAAGAAGGTGACTCTGGAGAGCGACCTCTGGATGCAGCAGCACATTGGCAGGGCTTCCGCCGGGCACCTAAAGTTTCTCTCTGTTTCTCGGCTATGGGTGGCACGGCTGGAGGGGTCACGTTCCTTTTTCTGGGGAGGGAATTGATGGGCAGCTCCTGGCGCAGTGAGTCAGGAGGTCTGGCCTGGCACGGACCGTGGCGTTCCCGCACCTGTCAGGAGCGGGTGCCAGCCGACCTTTGACAGCATCAATAAAAAGAATGATTCAAGAAACAGCAGTGGGCTCCACAAAGCGGTGTTTTGTTGCTGTGCCCTGAGGTTGGTGCCCTAGAAATCTCTTCCCATCCCCACGTTACTGGAAGCACCACGCTTGTTTCTCTTTCACAACTTCGTTTTTGCTTTTACATCTGTTACATCATTTTGTTGCGAGTGATGTTTGGTTTATGCTGAATGCATACCTGATGGAACTACTCATTTGAGCGCTTGGTCTCTATGCCAATAAACAATATACCTTGGCAGCACCCAGCATTTTTTCCTAGTGAACATGTCAATGGTTTCATGAACTGGATAGCAATAAAACCTCATGGATGATTTTGAAATAAGATGTATATTTTTAGCAGTTGCACCACCTTTGCTTTTGGTTTTTTTTTTTTTTACATTTTGTAGTTACTGTGTCCAACAATTTTATCAAAGGTAGTGCCATAAGTTTTCTCAGAAAAAAAACCTGTATGCAGTCATAATTCAGCAGTTCAATGAACTTATTCATTTTAAACTTCAGTATTAGTTTGGTGAATCAATTTATCAATAGAACAGGCTAGTTCTCTAGAAAGATCTGAAAGAGGGGTAATTAACTCTGTATGTGATTCTGTCTGTCTGTCTTTTGTCTGATGGAGTCTGGCAGCAACTTAATAGAATATAAAGCATTTAAAATTTCATTATCTAAAATTGCTTTCCTTAATTCCATTCACTTTACATGTTGCAACACTGTATTAGTGTGTATTCTGTTCAGAGCTGCTAATGAACTACGTTCCATTTACCTGGTTACTGCTAGGCTTCTCTAATAAAGTCACGAACTAATAGACTTCAGGGTTTGAAGTACAGCAGATGTATCTGGAAAAGTGTCTGGTAATAATGGACTGATCTTCATCTGCTTTGTTACAGATAACGTGGAAAAAGAGTCTAAACCATGGGGTTTTTTGAGGGAAAGGGATCTTTTGTTTTTTATATCAACATAATTTTCTAGCTTCATCTTCTTGCCACTTAGGTTTACATCATCCACGGATTGTGTCCATTAAACAGTTCTCAAGCAATCTTTGCATAATTACTTTTAAATACTTACAATTTTGTAAATACAAATATGAATACCTCTTTCATTAGAGAACTCATACTCCTTTTATCATGCTTTGCCTTCAAGAAACTGCTTTATGATGCAAATAAATATAGATGATATCTGTCATCTGAAATGCTTTTAACCATCAGTCTGAATATAAAACCGTAGTGCTTTCTGAGGTGAAAACAGATTGTCAGAAAAGCTATATGAAAAATTAATAAAAAACCCTACTTTGCTGAACCAAATTGTTTTACATAAAAAATGTGCAATACATAGACCTAGCAGGGGATTCAAGAAGGAGATTTACCTTTCATATTGTGACTATAATATTTTTATAATATCTGATAGAAGTAGGTAAGATGGGATTCATGTCACTTCATTTCACCAATACCGTTAGTCATTTACCTTGTCACGCAAACTCCCTCTATAGCCACTGAAGAGAAAATGATGCCTTTCCAAAGCAATTTGTCTTATCCCCCCCTGCCCCATTCCCACCATCTTTTGGGCTTCCCCTTTCTTTTTTATCACTTTCTATTACCTGGTGAGATTTTACTTTATCCATATGACAGTCAGTTGGCAATGGGTCTTAGTAACATGGAGCCTGATGGATGCCAGGGGTTTCTGTAGGATATTGCTGCTTCATTTCTACTTCCTCTTCACAGTAATTTAGTTTTGGGTGTGTATTAGCCATTCTGGGGTGCTCTCATTCTCTTCTGCTGTAATATAGATAATTTCTCCAGATAGTTGGAGATGATCTGCCCTGCTCCCAGAAAGGTGACTGTGCTGGTGCTCGGTAGGGATGGAGTCATCAGCCCTACCTAGCATTTAGGTCACCTGGTGAAAGGCTGTATTAATTCCCTTAGAAGAGCAGGTTAAATAAGAACCTGAACAAGGTAGCCCTGTATTTGGATAGCAAGAACAATTCCCTCACAAATAACTCTGAGTGCTCACAGTCATGGTTTCACTCACAGTTCAAGGCAAATCTCACAGATCTAATCTTTTCCATGCCCTTTTCCACTATATGAAAATGACTTTCAGTAGGGCAGTTCTACCAGTTTAAGACTGCTGTGTAGAAGTACAAAGTGTCAAGTGTTTCGTGATTGATTTTGTTAACACCTTTGTGGAAAGTATGAATCAAAAGAGCATGGGAAAGAGAACTGTATTTTTGTTCACCCAGTATATTGGTGAACTGAATTTGCACAATTAGGAGCTCTGCTGACTTTTGCAGGAGTGCACACGCTGCCTGATAGGCATTAAAAATCGATGCTTGCAAAACAGGGAAAATGAATCTTCTAATGAACATCTAAGCTGTGTCGCTTCCCTTATAGATAAATAAATAGATAATATATGTAGACGAGGAGCATTTAATGAGAACATAAGCAAGTGCAGCTCTTTGATGCTGGTATATAAAGAATTGATTTTCTTTATTAGAAGATTGCTTGCATCAACTGCTGTTTTGGACAAGGAAAAATAATTTTTTTTAAAATACAGGTGTTAGTTAAAGATACTAGTAGAAGTTTAGGATGTGTAGATGAGTCAAGGTGTCAGGTGCCAACTGGCTGAGGAGACCTTGGGAGGCAGAGGGCTTTTGTTCAGTAAAGATTCCAGTATTTCTACTTCTTCATATTTCTTCTATGCTTTTTCTACTCTATCTTTCACTCCAGTGCTTTTGGACTTAAATCACCCATGCCATTACATCCACCTCTCTTTTTCCTTTCTGTATATCCCCTCTGCTCCCCATTCTGTATTTTGGGTTCCTACCTGTATCACCTGTGACTTTCATATTTCAGTCCTTAAGTTACCCATAGGATAGAGGTCATCCATTGCAAGAAGGCTTTTTGTGAACATGAAAGGTGCTGGGAGATGAGCAGGAGAGGCTTTCTTTTTTCTGTTTCATTTCTTTTCTTAAGAACCTGAACCTCTTACCTGACCCTGGGTGGGCAGTGAGGAGGAGCAGGAGGAGTGGCTGCTCCCTCCTTCAAGCTCCTGGCTGGTTCAGTCTCACGTTTCTCTCTGGTTTGAACCGCACCGATGCTGATAAGAAATGGAGATGTTTAAAAATATCTCAAATAGCTGAAAATATTTGGAGTGTAGCTTTTTATTTACTCGTAGATGGAAATATTCTTTTCCTTCAAAGCGTCATGCTCATGGAACACCCCAAACTGGAAGCTGACAATATTGCTTTATATAGAAACATTTCACTGTGCAGTTTAGCCAATCGGGTGAATTCTTTCTATATTAGATTATGTGGGGAGTAATAAATCTGCCTGAGGGCAGTGGCGTATAAAAACCTTGAGAGGCAGAATAGCCACAGTACATGCTCAAAAGCTTGTATTTAGCAGATTTGTGAGGAAACTCCTGGGAAATAAGACCTAGACTAGACTTTGGTTTTTTTGAAGACATAGTTCTAGAGAATCAGTGAAGCAGTAAGTATTTTAAGAAAACTAAGCCTGCGAACTGTAAATGTATATATGTAAAACTAGATTTCTATGTAAAGCCAAATATGTCTAAGAATGATAGATTTTAACTGAGCTTATTTCAGCAGTAAAATTGTAAGTTCAGTAAACTTGTGCAGTGAGCATCGCTTCTTCTAAAATAGCTTTGGTTTATGACCATCAGTATATTGGAGGAAATCGCGTTGGTCTCAGTATTCCTCAGCTCTTTCTGGTCTTATGTCTATTTATGCTTTATCTTTTCTTTAATTTAAATTTTTATTTTTATTTTTTTACTAATCTACAACTGTCTCTCTCTTTGTAATATAAGCTGTTATCTGTAACTGGTTTATTTTAATAACATGCTAGTTATTAAGTTATTAGTTATTAGGATACCTAGTTCTTCATGCAGCACCTGTCTTCTTAAATTTTTATTAATTTGAGATATATAAATGTCATTTACCTGAAACTATCTTCCCCTCTTCCTCATAATGTCTTTTTCTCAAACTTCTCATATTCACTGACAATAGGAAAGATCCAGAATATTGCTGTGCAGGAATCAAACTTATGCTTTTGTGTTGCTGCTGGAGGTACACAGATATTATCCTAGTTTTATTTTGATGCCCATTTCTGTGAAGATGAAAATGATTAGTTATGAACACTTAGTGTAAAACATCGCATAATGAATTATAAGAAGAGAAATGCTTAGTGGTTGTGACTGCTTTCACACTAATTTTCTTAATTATAATGCCAATTTTAAAAAATACATTTTGGCAGCAGCTAGATCATCAGCTTCCCCTTGAAGCTTTTTACTCAAAAGACAGATACTTGCAACTCTTACTTTACTAAAATAACTGTGTACTTGACATTGCAGGAACAGGTATTTAGAACCTATCAAGGAGAGCATGATACCGTGTTGCTGAATACTTGCTGATATATACTAGTAGATAAATTGATGGTTTAAAATGCCTTATTTTCAAAGCACAAAGAAGAAAGACAACAGTTGCCTGTTGAACACACAGCTGCCCTCTTCTTTTACTTGTTACTTTTAAATGTGCCTATTAAATGGCAGCTTCTAGCATTGTACAGTGTTAAACAATTTAATAGATTTGATTTATTGATATTTTTATTATAATCCGTATTGCACTGTCTGCATTGATAAGAAGCAGAACTGTGCTCTAGTTATCACCATCATCAAAATTAGAATCTTTAAATTCTTCATTTCATTAAATGGTTCCAACAAAAGTTGTAAAATACTAAGCATAAAATTATGTCAAAGAAAAAAACCTCCAGCTTCAGTCTTGACTATGTAAATTTCCCACTTAACTACTACAAATAGCACTATAAAAATTGGAAGTCCATTTGGAGTCAGTGTGTATGTTGTGGAAGTTACTGGCAGTGCAGAAGTATCCCTACAGGAGAAGGAGGACATTTTATTTTATGATATCTTGTTATATATTATCATATAGATGATATGACCAATTATTCAAAGATTAAAGTAGATTAAGTGACAGGGGTTGTCACTGGGATACTTAAGTGGTTATGGAAGATGAGCTTGCTAGGATGTAGAATGAAAATGCAAATAAGGTAAAGAACAGGAAAACCTGAAACGAACCCATCAAAAAAGTGCATGGGTAAATGCACTGCATGGTTTGTGGAAGGGGATTTCTGTCAATTCAAACTTGTGTCAAAGCTGTGAAAACCAGAAAACTCTATTATATGATGGACCTCCTCTTGGTCCTGTGTTAGATGCATCTGCCTTGCAAAAGAAGTTACTTCCAAAGTAGTTACTCCAGTGTTGTTAACTAATGTGGTTACGTGACTTGCTAACGTGTTTGAAAATGCCATCTGATTTTCCCTCATCTCAGCTTTGTGGAAAAGGATACTTTAATCAGAAAGCTTACCATTTTTCTCTGCCTTGGATGAAGCTTTGTAAACCTACTAGGAATTGTGCTTTTCTCTGTTTTAAAGTGAGGTTTTGCAAGGTCTTTTTCTTTTGTGTCTTCATTGCAGTGTTCTATTCTCAAACTACCAGTATGGTGAAGTCCTACTGATTCTGTTCACCATTTGTATAACCATTCAGAGATGAAACCCCATTAAGAAATTTGTGCCTCCCACAGTGGTCTCTCTCTGTGGCTTTTATTTTTGGTGTTACCATTTGCTTCTCTTGGTTGTAATGGTGCAATGTCATGGTTCATTCTGTAAATGAGATTTTTGACATGATCCGGGCTTAAAATAACTTATAAAAAGAACTTACTATTTTTTTTACCTCAATCATTTCTTTTATCCAGGCTGCATCAGTGCATTTGACAGGGGTTGAAATACAGGTCAGTATTTGAGTGCTGGGGAATTGGAAGGAGAAAATGAACATCTTAAGGCTCAAGCAGGAGTCAACCTCTTGTGCAATCATGTGAAGTTTCCTACCTTGTGAGAGAGAGAGGAAGATGCCTCTGAAGGCCTCCAGAGGGAGATCCTGTCCACCTCAGTTGATGTGCCTCAACTTTAAAGGGGATGCAGAATAAAGCTTACAGTATGATTAAGATTACCAGTAAATTCTGGAACAGCTGCTGCGGTTCCATTGTTTAAAAAAAAAAAAATAAATCTAAAACATAATCTAAAATTCAGTAGACAGATTTCCCATGGAAAAAATCTATATAAGTTGCCAAGTCACAGTGATCAAATTTTTAGTTTAACCTTACAATTCTGAATTTCACTCCTTCTCACTTCAGATAATCCTGTTTATAAACAAAAAATTCCATGGCTCTAAATGTATGTGGAACAGGGAATATGTTTTATTTTTCATCTGCGTAGCTCTGTGTCGATACCCAGATTGCTATTTAAGGAAATAAACTGTAAAGTAAGGCAAAACATCTAAAAATAGGACCCAGTAACTAATACACGCTCATCCAAGGAGAACATGTGGAAAACTTCCGTTGAGCATGCTAGAGATTAATTTTGAAAAAAAAAAAAAAGTAAGTTAAACTGGGGATAAACACAGCCTTTTAACAGAGGAGGGGAGCTACGTCAGTCTATTAGTTTAAAACTAGAAAGGAAATGGGGAAAGGAAGAGGGAGGTTTGTGCAGCCTGAGTGGTGAACTTGATCTGGCTCAGAAATAATGAGGAAAAAGCTGGGAAGCAGAACCAAGTGAGAAAAAAGTCGTGATGTTCACTTAGGGATTCTTGGCTATGTCTGTGTATTTATCGTTCTCATCCTATCTCAGCCTGGCAGTGACCTTAAACAGAGTAACTCCAGTTGAGTGATTGGAATTTGGGAAATAAATTGGAGATTTCATGATGCCTGTAAAACTGCACCATCAGAACAAATACTTTAATTCTGTTTTATATGCTTTTTTGCATGCACTTTTTTTTTTAAGTCCCTTTTTTTCTGTCCAAAGAAATGTTTTCATCTAGATATTGCATTTTCTGCCCACTCATGCTAAGAAGTATTTTATTGGCTTATTAAGTCTAATAAAAAAGGTAAGATAGGGAAGAAACAATCAGTTTTTGAAATGAGAATGGGGGGGGGGGGGGGAAGGTAAGAAAAAAAAAAAAAAATTTTGTGGAAAGGGCGGCAGACTAGATGAAAGGGGAAAGGGGGAAAGCCATAGTCTG
>WUAM01000323.1:4618927-4681505 GCA_024336885.1 Actenoides hombroni
GGGGGGGCCGCTGGAGGGTTAGTAAACAGTAAATACATTTTGTTGAAAGGGCAGCAGACTAGATGGAATGAGTAAGAGGGAAAGGCATGATCTGCCCTACCAGTGTTGGCTGTTACAACCGAGCAAGTTGAGACAGACCTACAGTGCACCAGGAAGTGAAAACCAATTATTTGTAGAGCATGAATTGTGTGGGAAGGGGAATAAAGTCCAATCTTTCTGCTTCATTTAACCCAAGCGCTGAAATTTGTACAAAGGCCTGGTTTAACTGCCATCGTGCTATATCACTCAAGCTAGGATGAGATGAAAATTTCCATCAAAATAATGGAGTATTTTGGCAGTGGAGTAGATTTCAGTATCTTGAATTCTGTTGTTAATTTAGTTCACAGTTTAATAAGCATACCTCCTAATTTTGGGGGCTCTTGATAATATAATCAGACTTCACCACTAGGCTCAGTTCTGCTTCTATAAATGAGAATGTTTTTGAGATACAATAAAAACAGGTATAATTTTTGCCAACAGTTTTAATACTTCTGGTTCTTTTAAAGAACTGCTTTTGAAGGAGATCTAATTTTTCCTTTTTTATAGGATATTGACCTACTTTTGAGAGGAACAGTTTCAGATGGTACATGACATGAAACAGAGGAAAATTTATTCTCTAATTGAGAAAAAATCTGCAGTTTAAATGATTGTGACACAGTGGACAGACAATGATTGGGGACTGGGATATTTTATTGCTTAGGAGATTTTTTATTTTTGTTTTTTTTTCATTTAAAACTGGTCCTAACCAGAGTACCAAGGAGCGTTTGCTTATTTGTCCAGAACACCTGTATTCATGGGACCATATATACGGTAACTGTAACTAAAATTCATATTGTACTGAGACATTTTACAGTATATGAAATTCTGACACACAGAGCTGAGCCACTTGACTGTGCTGCTTAATAAAAACAAGAAACGTGGATTGCTTGAGTTAGAATTGAGAGAATTTACAGTTTGTAAAAAAAAAAGTGATAATGGATGAAAGTTAAAAAGCAGTAACTTGTAGGAAATAGAGTCAGTCACGCTGGAGACAGGGAGCTCTTGCCATTTGTTGTGATTACTCTGGTTTAATAATTATAACTCCCTCCACGTAAATACAGAAACCAGATGTTAAGTTGATGAGAATAAATCTATTGTTATGTTTTGTCAGTTCTGTTGTGAATTTTTTGTTCAGCTGAAGTAAATAAAGTCCCAATGCAGTTAGTGGACACCTTGGAGTAGGATTCAGATGAATCCCCCAAACCGTACTTGACTTCCCTTAGTGCGTTACATGGCTGGATGAAGCTCCACATCTGTGAAATGATGGTGATAACCCTTACATCTCCCTGCAGGGTGGCAATGCTTCTGAAGTACATCAGATGGGATGGACTAGTGAATTGGAGATAACCTGGTATGGTACCCTTTCCCCAAATCCACTGCTTACTTTTAGTTTTTTCTAAATAGTTTATTTGAGCTCTTCTTTGGCTGGTCTCTACTTCACCTACTGCCTGTTTGTGATGAAAAGTAGGGGGTCAGCAACCTGAAATGTGGAGTAAAAAGCCTGTGTTTCAAGAAACAGGCAATTTTAAAGCATAGGGTGAGGACTGTGATGTAGGGGTACTTAAAGCTTACGTTCCTTGTTTTGTAAGCACTTTCAGTTTTGACATTTTTCTCATATGTTTAGAAAGCCTTAAATATATTTACCCATTTAATCAAATAATTCAATGTAGCAATTGAGTTAGAAATGCACAGAGGACAGTGAGTAATCCCTCTAAGTAAAAAAGGAAGAGTTTTAGCTTCAATTAAGTTTGAAGTACTCACTTTCATAAATTTCTAAGCCATGGCCTATGAATTAATTAGTGGGTTTTGGGAGGCAGGAATACAGTGTAGTAGCTCTCCTCATTTCCAGGCTTCTCAATACCGAGCATCAGTGTTAAAAAAAAGATTGGAAATAAAAGTGGTTTATGTGCTCTGCTGTGGAACCAGGTGACAGTCCACAATGTATTAATTATATATTAGTAAAAATATTTATTATCTGGCTCTCTTTTGTCAAATTAAATACTATTTGGATATAAATTTTGAGAAGGAGATGTGGCTGAGAGTGTGTATGTATATATGCATAGTTTTTTATTTATTTGTATATTTTTGAGATTATGTTATGGGCATACTGTAAACAGACCCAGACATGTGTGCATATCTGTATCTGTGAACTCTATATATATGTATATTAGACATGCTTGGAAGTTTTTAGGGGGGTTGGAAATGTTTTCCTGGCAGAGGAGCACATGCTGGTTTTTGTTTCATGTTTTCCCACTCTTTCACCCCAAAAGCCACAAAGGTGAATCAACATGTAGTGGCACCCCTGCTTTATCTCAGAGAGGAGAAAATTGTTTGGACATTAACGTTGGTTTGAAAGGCCATGTCTTCATTGCAGTCTTTAAACAGATGTGTAATTGGTGGATAGGGTTGGCTGCTTTCTGTCAATATTCTGTTAGTCACTACAGCTGCAAGCTGGCAGGATCTGGTTCATGGTTGTTTTCTAATTATCCATTTCCAGCGTCTTCTCTTTTAATTTAATTTAATTTGCCTTTTGTGTGTGTGTGTGGTTAGGACTGAGTTCTTAACGGTGTAACTGTCCCCTAAGGTTCTTAATTTTGCCAGTAGATGCATGTATTTTGAACATAAGTACATAAGCTTAGATACTGCTCAGTAATAACCCATTTTCCATCTTTTCTGGGGGTTGTACAGCTAGTTAAATATGTTAATATGAGGACGAAGGGCTAACTTTGCCTTTGAGTGTGGTAGGGAATGAGTAAACAGAATCATGACTTTAAATGGTCTTACTGTATTAACTGGAACACTGTCAGTTCACTGTAAGGAAATATTAAAACAATTAAAGAGTGTCTGAGAGCAAAACAAACTGCTGATGAATACCTATACAAGATTCAGCAACGAAGTCACTGAAGTAGGGTAATCAGACTGATAAAAGGACATTTCTTTTTCATTTATCTACTTGATGAGGTATCTCAAATAATTTAAGAAACTGTTAGCCTTTAATGTAGCATTTTTGTCAGATTGTTAGTGCGATGTTCCACCATAAACCATCCAACTTGACTATTTTTCATAATTATACATCGTGCCTGTTTTCCACTTAGAACGTCATTACCTCCAGCCCACAATCCTTTCCAAATCCAGTTGTGTGCCAAGTCAAAAGATATGCAAACCTTGGTCTGATCTGGAGTTTTTTTATGCACTGAGAGTGAAATTAAGGCATATTTGTCTTAGATAAAAAAGAGGTGTGCCTTTAATAGCCAGAAATTTTGGAATTATGTATTCTTCAATTGTTTTGCAGTTTACTCACTTAAATTGAAATGTGGTGTTGAAATCTAGTTAAAGACTTTCAGCGATTAAAAAAAAACCTGTTTCAATTTCCTCCCTTTAGTAGCTAATACATCTTAATTGAAGTGGAAGTAAGTTGCTCTCCCTCCTGTTCGTTCTCCAGCCTCAGATTTTTTCAAATTTAGAGCTGTATTTCCAGTCAAACTCAGTCGTTGTGATTGAAATGATTTTAAAAGTAGCACAGTTTTGTTACTTGGAAAAGCTTGGGTTAAAATTTTCAATAATAAGTATATTTGTATCTCCCATTTTCCCTAGAAGTGCTGGAACCCACTATTTCAGTTTTAATTTCTAAGATCTGTAGATATATAACATCTCTGTTAAAAGTGAAATTAGACAACTGAATTAGAAAATGAATTAGACAGGAAAATGTTAGCCATAAATATCTTCATATGTGAATTTTCAACTGTTTGCTAGACTGCATTAGAACAACTCTGTGTAGTTTGAAAACTGTCTTTGGGTACAACAGTTTCTCACTTATCTTCTATATTAGTTTTCTGTCTTCTGTGTTACATACATATAGGTACAGTAACAGATACTTTTACCTGACAACTGGTGTCATCTGGAGGAAAGTCATCCATGTACTATTAATGTCTTGTGTTTGTTTGTTTTTTTTTTCTAAGAGAAAGTACACTTCTAAATTGCTAGAACAGTCTATTCAAACAGGCTTATTTTTAAATTAATTTTTGCTTACTGATGCTCAGTGATTATTCTGTAAATCATTCCTTTGATATGAGTGGGTTTTTTAATGTCAAATTGGTGTTTGGGTAGAGAAGCTGCTTGTAAATAGAGAGTGACATAAAAATGTAAATTCTCAAATGACAGAAAAAACTATTTTTAAAACTCTGCTTTAATGTTTCAGTGATTTACTTTGACGAACAAACACTTCATTTCTAAACATCCTGCTAGATGCATCTTTTACCAGATGAGCAGGACTGAGACTCTTTACGTGCCTTTCCTCTTGCTCTTGTATGCTGAATGGCCAGATACCTTCTCTCAGAGCATACTACCATATTTCCAGCTTGTGTGGGTATGTGAAGGCTGACACACTTCCTAAACTTGCCTGCAGTGATCTGAAACGTGATTAAAGACAGAGTGTCCCCAGTAGAAAGAGTATTTGACATTCTTGACTCCATTCAACATATGTTTTGAAAAAGGGTTGCTTTAAATAGTCAATCTATCAGCTCATTTGCTTGGGCCATGTGATATTTCTAATGAAGAAAAAGTGCAAGAAATCAGAAAATATGTTGGGTTTTTTTATCATTGACCAAGTTAATCTGAGATCTGAAGCTCTTCAGAATTCTTGATATTAGGTTGGGTTTTTTTCCTTTAAAATAATTCAAATATATTTGATTTGAGCACTGAAACTTACATAGAACAGCACAAAAGAAAAGTCTAATCTAGTCCTGTTAATTCTGTGTATGCATTTCTTGGGGTGACTATGATGTTCTCCTCCCATTCTCTTTGTCTTTACCATTAACCATTAAATTTGTAAGTTGACATAGTCCCCCACTTCCAACATTTTAAATACCTCAGATAAAACAGCAGCTTACAGTTGTTAGCAATCTGCCTGACTTCTAAGATAAGTATAAAGATTATTTTAGCTGTTTGAGTCCTAATCTTAACATACTTTGTTAAAGAAGCAGAATGTGCGAAGTAGGTGATTTGAGCCTGATCTTCCCTATGGAGCATTTTCCTTATTCCTCTCCGAAGGCAGGAAGTAGCTAGGCAAACTAGCAGCAAAAGAGGAATGAATTTAGTGATATACGTGTATAATGTACATGCAAAAAACCCAGGAGTATGAACATTAATGATGAAAACCTACAGGGAGTAGTAATAAATAAAGCCTAGGTCTTTATCTATTTATCACCCTTTTGCAGTAACTCTAATTCCTGCATTGGGTGCATCTCTTTGGCAATTTGTTTGCAGACAGGATTCTGCAAAAACAAGTCATCTGTTTGGATTTTCACTGTCAGAGTTGACTTTCATCCGCCTTGATCAAAGCAAATCCTTATGTTTACCTGTAACCAAAACCTTGAATACAAGTTTTACATTTATAGTTAGCTTTTGCATTCTTTAGTTGGGTTGGGGTGGTGGTAGTGGTTTGTATTTTGGTTGGTTGGACTTTTTAATGGTTTTTTTTTTGTTTGTTTGTTGCATTTTGAAAGTAAGATACAGTATTTTTCATGCATGAAATCCAGCTGAATCTCTGGTGATGCAAAAGCGATATTGGAGTTTGTACCTCAGAGAGAGAATTGGCAAAGAAGAGCAAATAGAAATGAGAAGTGTACAGATTATGCTCTTCAGTAACAGGAAGAAAAAAAAGGCAAAGCAGACATGAGTCCAGACCAGGAAAAATCACAGTTAGAAGTTAATATTCATCTTACGTAAATTTGAGCTGGACACTTCCACTTCATAATGAGTGGTGCAAATGGGCACCTTTAGGTTGATATCTGGCCTGGTTTAGTCGCCTACTTCAGGATAAAATGCATCAAATGGTAGGAAAACCTTTTCTCCACTGTCTGCCCAGGCAGGCTAGGAGGACTGTCTGGGATGGATCCCACAGCACTGCCTGCTACTTGCATCAGCTTTTGCAAGGATAACAAAAGGGTATCAAAAAAGATGCTTCGCTCATAGAGGATTTTTACTCTGCTGCACAAAGTCAAGCTTGTGGTATAATCACAGATAGGATTCTGAATTATAAAGGAAACAGTCTAATGACTCACAAAATGAAACTCATTAGAGGAAAAAGTCTTGCAGCCTCCAACAATAGAGAGAAACCTAATGAAGTGATGACAGAGGGTGAATTAACATTTTCCAACTTCATCTTGTTAGTAGAGTTCATCCTATCCTTCCAAAAGAGAATCCAGCTGTACTCTTCAGTGTGTTTATCAAGCCCATGCTGAAAGCACAGTTAAACATCAGCCAGTATTTTTCTTCATTATTAGTCTAGAGAAAGAGCCTGCACCTTTTTTGTGACTGAACAATCTATTGACTAAATTATTCCTGGGCTTGATTTGAAAGATGAGAGGCGGTTTCCTCTTGCATCGTGTTGGATAGCTTTTCTTTCCCATACCGATGCTGATTTACATGGTGAACAATGGAAAGACTAGTCCTTTTTTTTGCCACTGTTAGCATGTGGACCACTGATCACCGTTTTTGAACAGCTATATAGCAGTTCTCCACCTCCACACTGTGTCTGCCTCCAGCTGCGTCACTTCTGTGCCCTGCAATTCCTATTACATCCCCAATTGGTTTTGAGGGACAGCTGAGCACTTGATCGGAGTTCTCAAAGACATTAATGGAATTAATTAGCTATATCAGAGACTGCCTTCTGTCTATACTTAGCAAAATAAATTTCATTCTAGTAGTTAATCAGACACTGGGGAGAAAGTGCTTGAATTTCAAGAAGGAGTTTCAAGGCTTAAGGATGTGCGTTTTGTCGTCGTCCCAAGACAAGACTAGAGGTGCAGAGGAACACAGGTTAAATTTCCCTGTTGAGTTATTAGCAACACTATGCTGGCTGTTTTAGGATGATTTAAGGCTGTGTTGATGTTTCAGAGCAGTGGATCCTCTACAATTCAGAGCCAAATCAAACATGTTGAACAGATTTAATAATGAAAATTTTGAAGAAAGGTGCCTCTGTGTGGATGTTTTGTGAATGCCAAGTGGATGATTTGACAGGATCACTGAAAACTAAGTCATTCACACAGCTTTGAAACAATTAGTCATCATCCTGTGTAGTCCACATTTGTAGACTTTTAAAACACTCCTTGATGTTCTGCAGTAGAAGTGGGGCTGCTTTTTCACTAGGTTTAATATTTTGAGCACTGGAACAAGATCTAAGTGTGTAAATTACGAAGTTTGAGGACTTTGTGTGTGTCTGTGTCTGTGTGTGTCCTGTCCCATCTCCTCCCTCCTCCCTGCCCCACAGCTGCTTGAATGTGCATTGTAGAATAATTTCCATAGAAACCTCCATGGAGATTTCTTTGTACAGTTTACTTCGTAGTTCAACACTTAGGATCAAAATTGTGATGTTTTTCTGTGGCAGGGGCTGCACATTTGGTAGCTACTAATTCAGAGATTGTGTCTTCTCTTCTGAATTTGAGCTCATAGATGATTCCCTCTTATTTCCCTGCCTTATCTCTGAAAAAACCCCAAAACCCTCTGAAAGAAGTGATACAGCCTCAGGCAACGTTATTTTAATTGCACGTAGTTGGTAGACCAGGAAGAGTGTGGGACGGGAAAGGAAGAAATGAGGTCAACATTGCACAGATGTGGAAGTATCGTTTCACTGAGCTGAGTTTGAGATTTGCACATTATCTGGCCTTTGGCTACTGCTGCTGTCTGATGAACTACACTTCTAATTATTTTTTAAGGGCACCAAGAGTCTGCTGTTGATGTCCTTTTATTCTAGGTTAGGTTGCCTAACACTTTTTAATGTAAAAGATTTTTGTACCTCTGTTATTTTTTTAAAGGACATTCTATTAAATCTCTTCTTCACTGCAGGTCTTTGGAATTCAGCAGAGATAACTGCAAAGCCCAAAAAAGTGCTTTTTCTTTGTTGCTTGAAATCCTGGGGTGGGTTTTTTTTTAGCTCAATTACAAAAGATTGAAAACAGATATTATTTTTCTCTTGGTGCTTTGGTTGTCTGCAGAATTTTGGCAGCTTGTACAAGCACTGCCTGAGCACAAATATTGTTATCAAAATCAGGTCCCACACTGCAGTTAGCAGCACACAGTGCTTTACTGAGAAGGAGGGAGGGAGTGGTAACACTGGGAAGAAGAAACTGCAAGAAGGGCAGGTTTTGTAGTGAATTATACATGGCTAACAGATGGGCGGGGCTCAAGAAGTTCAGCAAGGGTGTGGGCAAGATGCTGAGGCTGTTGTTTGAAGGTGCTGTGTCTCACCTGATAGATCACCATGCCTGTAGGGAATGAAGCCAGAGATTACAAGGACAGGTAGGCTGTTCTTCTGAATTAGGTGAATGATATAAAAAGGAGGCTGTCTATAAGCCTTGTTTCCTCTTCAAAGGGTTAGTTAAAACGATTTTAGGATGGATGACCACTAAAATTGCAAGTCATCCCCTTTGTGGCAGAATTGGACTCTTAGCATTTCTCCTGAGGTCCATGGGAACATTAAATGCCAAGTCCATCTGTGATCTACAGGAATGAGCAATCTGAATGTGACTGGAGGCAAGTTCTGAAGTTCTGCCCTCGGCTCCATCAGTGATTCAGGAGAAAGGTAGCATGTTATTCCACTGGGCAGATAAGAAGATGACATGCACTGATGCTTGAATGACATGATGGTGAAAAGTGTCTTATTAAAAGGAAATTAACAGTTCTGAAGCCAACATGAAGACTGGATGGTGTGGCATGAACAAATGAGCAGGATAAAAATAAATACACGATTTTCTTGCTCTCTGAACATCTTACATCATTCTCACTGCCTCACCTGCCTGGAGTGAGGCTCCAGTGGGAAAAAATAGCATATCATTTTGTAATTACAGGTCTGTAAAAATATGTTTGTGATTTACAGAGCTGAATTATGAATGCTCAGCCAAACGATTCTGGTTTTAGTTTCTGAGTGCTTGACTTTGCCACTGTAAAAAGTGTTCAATGAATGTAATGTGATCATATTTTTGAAATAAAGATAGAGCCAGTATAAATATTTGTTTCTTTTTTCCTCTTTTTCCCCTGTGATTGTAAAATGCTTCTCATGCTCCAAATAGTAACATTTGTGTTGCTAAGGCTGATTGTATAATTAGGGCTTTTAATTTCCTGTATGAAAAATGGGGGTGGTTTTTAACTTGTTTATTGTTGTTTTGTGTAAATAGCAAAGTGTTACAGAGTGTAATTAGATGTCTCTTCTGGCCTGTTCCATCAAGGTGGTAGTTTCTCTATTTGATTTTCTGTAAAGTCTGGCTAGAAGTGGATATTTTGCGGGTTAAAAGGGAATCGTATCAAACTTTCTCTCAGGCTTCTTTCAGCTGAAGCTGTTTACCAAGAAATTCTAGTAATAATTTTAGTAGGAAAAATTTCTATTTATATCTCAGCTCTCTGTACTCCTGTGTTTTTTGTTATGTTCCTAGAGAGCTTTAGGAACAAAGGAAAAGTGCCTCTACTAAATTCTTCCTTATACATGCTGTTTAATATACTACATTAGTATGATGAATGTTTAAACAGACTTTTTATCTCATGTATATTCTAAGAAGAAGACATTACCCATTTTGAGGTGACTGCTCAGCAGGAAAAGCACTATCTGCTTCCAGTAGGGACAAGCAGCTTCCAGTTATAAACTCATGACCCCTTACTCTCAGTTTTCTGGAGAATGTGACTGTTGTTCAGGATTTTCCAGGGTGCGCCCGGTATTCTAGGATTGATCCTCCTCTTCTCTACAGTTAGTTTTTAGAAAATAAGTCTTTTGCTTAGCAAAAGAAAGAAAATTTCTATGGAAGGGAAAAGATGTTGAATACTTGAAATCATACTCTCATTTAACATACTTTCTGCTTTTACAGTGGAATCTCTGTGACTGGGACATTGCACTGTGAAGAATTGTTCTCCAAGGCAGCTCTCCAAGCTGTGCATGGATATCCAAACCTATTTGGCTGCGGAATCACCGTTTATTGTTTGATCAGACTAAATTTGTTTATAAACCTCTCAGAGTTTGGTTACTTATTATATAATAAGAATGATCCAATAGCCTGAAGATGAAGAAGCGAGGAGCATATTGTCTTTGTCACTTGATTTCCTGGGTGATGTTTTCCTTTTTTTCTTTTTTTTTTTTTTAATATATTTTCTTGAGAGGATAGATAAATTTTAATCTGATTTAAAATAAAATCTTTAGATAGGCCCTTGTCTGTGGCACCTTAACTGAACATTAGAGGAGTTCCTCATTGTAAGAGGAAGTGAGAGAGCAATTAATGTCTTTTTCTTTAACGGTTTTCATGTAATGATTTCCCATCTGTACAGCCTTCAGATTCTTTCAGTTTTCTTGGCAGAGCTAGAACTTTATTTCAGTGGAAATTTCGGCACTTAAGGGCAGTTGGCAAAATAGAGTGTGGCTGTGGGAAAGGAAAGTGAAAGATGGAAAAGTTTTAATTCTTGCAGTTTAGTAACCGAGAGAGCTGGTCCTTTGGAACTGAACTTTTGATAATATCACTGAGCCACAGTAAAGAGAGAAGTGTATTAATGAAATATATTTTGGACTAGGGTGATGTCCTAGAGGTTACTTTTGTTTAGCAATATTCTACATTTTCCTTCTTTCATGAAACGCTTGAACCCCTCGTATGGAAGGCTGCATCAGGAAAATTTAAGTAACTAGCCTATTGAGTGGACTTTATTCAAATTTCTCAACTCTTTCAGAAGAAAATTGGTTGTTTTTATAACCAGAAAGATCTTGAAGATCTGCTTCGTGAGAACACAAAATTCTTGTGGTGCTTAACTTGTTCCAGTGTACAGACTCAGACTTCTGTTGAAAATAATTACATGTGTTAAAGTTGATATACATGACTTACATACATGAGAGAGCCAATAATCTAAAGCAGAATTTTTCACTGATGTATCCTACTCCAGCCAAACTGCTGGACCATTACATGCAAAGTAACATTAGTTCTAATAACCTCCCACTTGAGTGACTATTAAAAAGTGTCATTCATTTTGAAATGAGCTGTTTTGCGCCTTATCAGCTATAGATAGGAGAGGACACCAAAGAAAACTGTTTAAATCACAGATGATGTACCACATTTTGTTACAATAATACAGTAAGTCTCTGTCTCTTAACAATCAACTGTACATTGCAGGTGTATAGGATCGTGCCATATCTTCAGTTCCTTCTTTCAGTGCTTAACATCCTTAAATTCCTTTGCAGTTCCTGCAGACACAGCTTATGCCTTGCGTTCTCAGCCAATTCTGTAGAATTATATGCCCTATAGTGTATTTTGCTTATATTTACTATTGGCATTGCAATGTTTAATTGGAAAATCAGTTCAAATACCCACTGATACTTGCTGTTGTGAGAACACATCTTTCAGTTATGACCTTCAAATTCATAAAGTTTGTAAATAACCCATATTACTTTTTAAAATGTCGTGTTTCCATTTATATTTTCCCCGAGTAAAGTTTCCCAGCCACTTTTGCAACCACACAAGACTAACTTCCTATCTTGTGATGAGAATGTCATGAGGGATTGTCAGAAAGTTATAAAATATGTTCCTTTTGCTGTGCCCACAGGTTTGTAACCGTATTGTATTTTTCAGTATTTTCCTAGGAAAAAATAGCTTGTCCATTATTGTTTGGCTCTTCCTTTAATCTCTTTTTTAACAGCAAGAATGATGTTTTTCTCTTTGGTTCTTTCTGAGGTGTATTTCCATGACTCCCTGACTTCTCAAAGGTTATTGCTGATGTTCTGGCATGATATCTGTCAGACTGCAACCAAACGTTGAGAACCAATGTCTTTTACCAGTCATTTTTGTAAAGGTGGGTGAAGGAGTTTGGAGTCTGTACTTGTGCAACTGCTGCTTGACAGCTTTAATTTTCTCTCCTCCCCCTCCTACAGCAAGAGAAATTTTAATCTCCCTGGAGCAAAATAAGATCTACAGGGTTGTGTTGGGTTTTCTTTCCCTTCATTGTAGTTTTTTCATCAAGTATTAATTTTGTTTTAATGACTTGCTGCAAATAGAAAAAAATGATACAGTGGAAAAGCTTTCCATTTGAAGCAGAGCCTCGGTTAGAATCAGATTAAATGATGAAATGATTGTTGTTTAATGGTCAAACAATTTCAGGAATAAATGTCATGTTGCAAAAAATAACCTCTTCAGTGTCCTTTGGTTATCTTAAGGTTATAAGCTCATTTGCCTATGTCTCTGTAGTCTGGAAATCAGTGTCAGTGGAGATAGCAAGTATGGGCCATAATTAGTGGTTCGTGGCAGGATGTTGAGTGTGAAAATAACTGGGTGTCATTGAAGAGGTTAGATTAACTGTTAGAGCTGACAAGATATAATTGCTTATGAACCACTTTCTTTAACAATGAAAATTGTGTTACTTGAGGCTGTTTCTTCTTAGTGTAGTGTCTGCGTCTGGCTGTAGAACTGGGTTTAATTAGAGGTTGAAGCAGCTGAGAAGTAAGTGCTCACTTATTTTTAGCCAGGATAAATATCAACTAAAACAGATTTTCCTCAGAATTACATGAATAAAGGGTAATGACAGGCAAATATTTGAAAAGGGAGATACTGTAGCTGAATTAAGTTTGAAAGAAATTACTTCAAGCCCATAGTGTATATATAGAATGTCTGTCTTTTAATTGATTTCACCTTGACAGTGCTGAATACTGAAATGATCACACTTTAACCCAGGTTTCTTGATTGTGTCAGCGTGTAGACTCTCAGTAGAGAGGGGGCCTATAAGAAACACAGAGACAGTCTTTTTAGGCTGTTGTGACAGGACAAAGGGTAATAGTTTTAAACTAGAAGAGGGCAGATTTAGACTAGATCTAAGGAACAAATTTTTTACAATGACGGTGGTGAAACACTGAAGGAGGTTTCCTAGAGAGGTGGTAGATGCCCCATCCCTGGAAACATTGAAGGTTGGGTTGGACAGGGCTCTGAGCAACCTGAGCAACCTAATCTAGTTGAAGATGTCCCTGCTTACTGCAGGGGAGTTGGACTAGATGACCTTCCAATCCAAACCGTTCCCTGATTCTGTGATCCATTCTATCAAATCTGGCTCCCTATTTGTTTTGCCGTTCTCAAAACATAAAGAAAAAAAGAAAAAGACTTTGCAGAAGTCTAAAGTCCCAATGTCTTGACTTGCAGACAAGTTGTACAGAGTAATGCAAAAGAGCATTTCAAAAGAGTTTAGTCGAAGTTGAACCAATCCTTTGTGACAGTGCTCAATTAAGTTTCAATTTGGTTAATTTCAGTATATTTTATCTATCTCAATAAAAAACACTAGTGTGAACAGAATGGGTATGTTTTAAACTAGTACACATCCTTGGCTAGACTCAAATTAGGGTTTCCCCTGTACTTTAAATGAAACTCCACTTCTTAAAAATTCTGATACACACTCAGGACATGCATGTAGCCTATGTTGGCTGGTAGAGGAAGAATCAGGAGTGGGTAAAAAACCATCAGGGCTGAAAAATTGCCAGACATTAAACTCTTCAGTGCTGATTTTAACCAGGCTGCTGCAAGTCCTAACTGAACTTCTGCACTGAGAACCGGAGTGGCAGGGACCTGGCAGAAAGCATGCACTTCAGCAGTGGATGCTGCTTTGGAGTTTTTCTACCAATAGTGAGGGGGTTGTCCCAAAAATACGAGATGACTTTCGCAGATGTAAGAAAAACTTCCCAGAAATCTGAACTTGCCTTGGAAATCCAGAAACGGGCTCTCTGTTAGCAAGCTGAGACAGGCAAAGAGTATGAACTTTTCACCTTGACATGTCTAGTTTAATTCCCATGTGCTTCTGATGAATAGTTAACCAGGTTGATGTTGGTAGGTGGAAATTCAGAGCTACTGTATTAAGGAAATCTGTGCTGTTATCAAAGGATGCTTTTCTTTCCTGGTCACAAGCTGGAATACCATATGGAAAGTTTTACTGGTAGGATATTAAGGCTGAGCTGTTCAATTCTATTGGCACTATCAGCATGTCTTTTCCTGGAAAGGAATCTCAAGGTGAAATTTTTGAATGGTTTAAATTTCTTTTGTAGTGACAAAATTTTGCTGCTGTAGCATTTTTGAGATGACATATGGGTGGGAGAAAGGTTGCTGCAGCTATTTTATGAGTATTTATCGAATCAGAAGAGAATGTGCATTTGAAAAACTGAACTGAGATAATGTGATGGCCATGCTCTAAGGAGAGGAGTCCCCATTTCACTGGATACCTTTTGGTTTTTGTTCTGTTTTGGTAAGACTTTTCTGAGAGCAAGGAATCCAAGACTGTGGATATTGGGAGAGATGGTTAGCATAATGAGCTGTTTAATTAATGTTTTCAGCAGCTGTAGGGACTCTTTCCGAGGCTCACGTGCTAGTAAACATCCTGCTTTGCTTGTGTGTGAAGCGTTACTGGAAACTGCCTGTGGTGGTGCATTGTGTCACATTAGAATGCTTTATGTGAGTTGCACGCTGTTCTTCACAAACTGCTCCATTGTGGGTCCTTTTGATGGGGTGTAGTCCTTCAGGAACAGACTGCTCCAGTGGGGATCTCTTATGGGGTTACAAGGTCTGCCAGCAAAGCTGCTCCAGCATGGGTTTCTCTCTCCATGGGTTCAGAGGTCCTGCCAGTGTGGTCTTCCCAGCAGCGGTCGCAGCCTCCTTCAGGCATCCACCTGCTCCAGCTCTTTGGGCTGCAGGTGGACATCTGCTCCATAGTGGGCCTTCATGGGCTGCAGGGGGACAACTGGCCTCACCATGATCTTTACCACAGGCTTCAGGGGAATCTGCTCCAGCACCTGGAGCACCTTCTCTCTCTCCATCTTCACTGACCTCAGTGTGTGCAAAGTTCTTTCTCTTACATATTCTCACTCTTCTCTCTGACTGCAGCTGCTGTTGCACATTTCTTTTTTTCTCCCTTCTTAAATACATTATCACAGAGGCACTACCACCATTGCTCATGGGCTTGACCGTGTTCGTGGTGGGTCCGTCTTGGAGCTGGCTGGCATAGGCTCTATGGGACGTAGGGGAAGCTTCTAGCAGCTTCTCACAGAAGCCACCTCTGTAGCCCGTCCCCACTACCAAAACCTTGCCACACATAATCAACATACTAATATTGTGCCTTTTAAGATCTGTGATGGCAGAGCCTTCTTTGAAAGGGAAAAGTGCTAAAGCAATGCAGGAATGGATTAAGGGAGGAAAGGGAATCTCGTATTGTTCACAGCTGTAGAAGAGGACTTGTTTGGAGAGCATTCAGGTACACATCCATTACCTCAAAAGTGTTGAAAGACTGCAAGACATCAAGAGTACGTGTAAAATATGTGACAATCATTAACCACGTGATCTTCTAATTATCATCCAGTAAAACGCCTCCATTTTCCAAAATCACGTCTGTGAGAATCATCTGTTCCTTTGTCTCCCTTTAATTTGTCTCTCCTTATCTGTTCTTTTGTCTCTCCTTTGGGAACACATCCCTTCAAAGTTTCTCCCCTGTGGAGAGCCCAAGAATTCTTTCAACATTTTGATTTTTCATATATGATTTACCTGATACTAAAGAAGTGCCACCAGCTATACAGTTGGAAACATATTCATGGCCTTTATGGATTTATGTCTCTTGTTTTTCTTGGTGATAAGATTCAAGAATTTTATTGTTGTTTTTGTCATGATGGGGAATTTATCAGAAAATGCACTGGTTGAGCAGTGAGTTGTTTTTACAGTAAATAATCTCATAGATACTACAGCCCCAAGAGCTATATTGAAAACTGGAATGTCATCTTACAGCTTGTTGGGAGTGCATTTCTCAAAAACTAGAATTTCTTAGTTTGTGTCCAGGGACATAGGCTTCCAAAAAGTCTTAGAGAAGGGCAAGCCTATTGTCAGATAGTGTAAAACTCCTGTTTAGAGGTCTATACCACTTTATTGGAGGTCTTCAGGGAAAAAAAAAGGTCGAAAACCACTGACACGGAGGTGCGCTTGAGTAGTCTGGTCCTACACAGTCATCTGAAGGTTTATCAACAAAGCAAGACAGAGTACAGATGGACTTCTGTGCACTGGCGTGGTGGTCAAGAGGCCATGTTGATGCTCAAATAATAAAAGATACAACAATGAATATAAATTCTGCATCATAAATAGCCACCAACTGTGCACTTGCACTTAAATTGCTAATCAGGGTTGGGTCCATGATTGTGTGGTTGACCATCTACGTAAGATGCATACATTCTCTAGCTTTTATGATATTCAGATGAAAAGTGGGACTGTCCACATAGCCAGAATAGCATGAGGACTAATAATTGGAAGACTTGGCAGGTGACCAACTGTTATGTTAGAACAGGTGGACATACACATTTGCTTTGCTGAAGTTGTCGGCGAAGGTGCTTCAGTGTCAGAATAAGCTTTCAAAATTGATACAATGTTGTGTAAAGAGTCAAATGCTGTAGTAAAAAAAAAAAAAGCCAATTCAGATGACTCTGTTGCAGATAAACTTGAGAGATTGTACTATGGAAGTATAGATAATCCTTTAATTTAAACTGTGAGTACTACAGGGAGCATCCCGAAGTCAGGTACTTGTGTTTTGATGCTTGCTTTGAATTAAAACTATTCTGAGATTCTGTCTATCTGAGCTTCATTCCATCTATTACCTAGGTTAGAGTATCTGGCCTTGTTATGAATTTTATTTTCTGATTAGATTTTGCAGGTAGTAGTCTGAACAGGCTCAAAACATTCTTTCTAGGGTTCCTGCAGCTAAAATCATGCTCTTCATCTAAACAGTTCAGATGAAAATTGTCTGCTTTGTGTAAAGTTTTTTAAATATACACAGGGAGAGGTTTTATATTTAGAAATACACTGTGTATTTTACTCTAGAAAGTCCCCAATTAGAGTTATACTCTCTCCCTTCTGTAAAGGTAAGCAATGCTCCCACATTGGTAGGCTAGAGAAGTAAATTAAGAAGCTGTTTTCATCTGTGCAGGCATTGAACTGACTCTAGATGCTTCCAGAAAATGTAAGTATAAAACCACTTTCTTAAATTATTTAGAAAGATATATATTAAAAACATTTAATAGGATGATATACTATTTAACTGTGTTAAATTCATCATGCCCTACAGTCTTGTCACTTCTCTAGAATCTTGTATGATTGGTCTTTAAAAGTATGGATGATTCCTTTTTGATTGTTTGGTAGACTACAGCATGATTTGATACTGTCTAAGGATTATTTAAAACTTCTGCCAGTAATGCCTGTCTAAGTTATTCTGGATATTAGAATGATTCCCATGGCTATTGTATCTGAATGAATCATCAAAATAACTAAAATTATCTTTTCCCCCTTCTATGAATAAAAAACCATTTTTGCTCTTTCCAACTGTGAAATGAAGGTAAAAAAGAAAAGCGCAAAGTTGCCGAATGCAATCACCAAGGTGGGAATTGAGTCCCCGTCCCTGATTCACAAGTCATGCCTTTGCCACACTTTCTCCTGGGCTTCTTACAATGTTTTGTAAAATTCATAATTTTTCAGTGTTCTCTATGTTCCGTAAGAAATCTGTACTCATTAATTTACTTTCAGTTTTGACATAATGTTGGGCAGGGTATAAATTGCATTTCCATCCACTGTATCTTTCAGGTTGCTCTTTTGTCAGGTGACATTAGTAAAGAGTCACCGAAGCCTCTAGAGTGACTCTAATGAGGTTGCTCATGTGACCATTTCTAAGAAGTGTTGTTTTTAGAAGTATTGTGATAAATACAAGCTATGAAAAAATAGGCGTGAAATGTAGAAACCTGATTTGCACTTTCAGTCAATGAATGCAACATTTGAAACCTTAATCTGTATTGCACAGGCAGGTTTTGAAATTTTTATTGTTTAAGAGCAAATGCCATAGAATAACATTTGACATTCCTATAGATTCTTGGATCTGGTCTGATTCTACTGAGGATAACTTTTCCATAAATACATCAGCATTTTATTATCTACAATATAAGTGAAAGAGAGATGCCACTGTTCTAAATGGCATCACTGTATTTTGGTGCTAATTATTTTTCTTTTTTTTTTTTTTCCTGACAGAAATGTTAATTAAATAACAATGTAATGGATAATTTTGTTTCCTACTTATTTATGATTGACACTATGGCTTTGCTTACTTACTGTTTAGAAGGAAGTTTGTGAAAATGTGTTTCAGGACTTACATATTACTTTACTTCTTAAGAGTTAATACGTGTAAACTGCTAATTAAATATGCAGTGTTGTAGGTCTATTTACTTAAGGAAAGAGTTAAAAAAGAAGAGTTCTTTTTAAATACAATTATTTTAACGTTTTCTTCGTTGGTCTAATGCATAAAACTTCCTTTTTTATTTGGTTCTCGCGGAGTACAAATAATATAACAAACACGATTTGCAAACCAGTTAAGTTGCCAAAGAAAACCATGTTTGTAACATTGTCTGAAACAGCCATCCTTATCCCAAAGCATGGAAAACTGTGCGATTTTAGTCTCTCGCATTGTTTGTTGTAACAAAAAAAATCATTCCAACTTCAGGCGGCAAGAAAATGAGATGTGCCAAAACTGTCCAGGGCTGCTCTGACATACGGTAGGCAGCAGATGGGGTAACACAGATGGTTAATTCTTCATATGTGTCCGAGTTAGCATGAAGTTCTGGAGTGATCCCAAGTTTGCACCTAAATGGAGTACGCACCCCATTTGATTACAAGCACTTATGGAGATTTTTGTGTTGGTAACGGCGGAGCTGAGAATAGGGAGGGGAAAGATGAGATCGGATGCTCAGAAAAGCCATGTAGGTCCTGGGGTGAAAAAGTACTTAAAAGGGAAGCTGAACTGCAAGTTCTTTAGAAACCTAATCCTCCTCTCATTGAAAACAAAGCAATTTTTGCTGTTGACTTGGAGGGGACCTTGAAGCAGATCTGAGCATAACAGGTTGCTGTGTCTGCCTTTGGGACTGTTGTATCAGAGCAGGAAGAAGCTGTGTTCCCTATTGGGAGCTCATTCTGGAAAAAAAATGTAATTTGGCAGCTGTACTCAAAATTGCTTCCCTGTTCATGACAGTATTATCCGGATGTATAGCACAGGATATGTGCAGAACACTGCTTTTGTGTGGGATTATCTGCAGCCTAGGTATTAAGAGTGTTAACCTGGTAGAAGGGGATTTTTTTTTTATTTTTCTAACCTTGTTCATTTTAGATAGAGAAAATTTTCAGCAACCAGAGTACTTGTGGAGATTAAAATAGACCTGAAAAATTGTAAACTGATGTGCTAAATCAGGTTATTAATTGAGGAATTAGTGTCAAATATAGCACTGCACATTCAAAAATAGTTATTTCTGTCTGCTGGTGGTTATTTTAGGGTAATTGACTTGTTGACAGCATAAGAACAGTAATGACAGGGAACTCAAAAAGGTACAGATTTTAAACTGACATGCTAGTTTACAAGATTTTGTGGTCTCAATGTGTCTATAAAAGTAGAATTTTATTATTTATTTCTGGAAATAAAACTCTCCTTTTGTTTTTTTCCTGGTAGACTCAGTCAAAGTTTGTGGGTTCAGTAGAGGCTGAATAGCATTTCTGGAGGTGCTACAGCACTTCCCAACAAATTCTGGATAGGCAATGCACTACAAGGTCATATTTCTACAGAAATAGAAGGAAAATAAAGACAAAGCCAGAAGAAATTACTGGCTTTCTTATAACTTCAGACATGCTTGTTTTGGTTTAAAAGTTTTCTCTGGTTATGTTTTAGGCATCGAGCTCACTTCTCTCAAGAGTTACATGGGAAAAGACATAATTATGATGTTGCAGCCTGAAAATCATAATATTATATCCACAAAGTGATGCATCTGATGCAAAAAAATACATAGCTGTGTTTACTGCATAAACGGTCGGCAGGGCAGAGGTCAGAACCTAGTTCTGATGCTTTCTGGGGAAGTATGTGTTGGCCATGGAGTCACTCTGATTTTTTGGAAGCCCTTTGAACGTTGCTAAGTTTTTTGCCCAAGTGGTGCATCTTCAGCTTTGATGGAGGCAAATTGCTTCACGGCTAAACCGCTTGTGGTGAAGTTACTGTCTTCAAAAGGGACATGTGGGTTTGGGTCCCCTCACCTGAAGAATGGGGTGCAGTCATAAGTGTGTTGCATCATGGTCCAACACTTTAAACTGTAACCTGTTGGACCATGAACCCTTTTGTATGGTCCTCAATAGAAGTGATTGTGATGTTTAGTTGTTTGGGGTTTGTTTTTTTTATGAAAACCTCTTCCCTGGTGGTATGGTGTAGGTTTTGTGCATGTTTATGTTGACAACACCTGCCAGATCAGACTCTTTTGGGGTATTATGAGAATCCCAAGCACATTTCAGTATGAGGGAGTGTCTAGACCACTCACTGCTGCCAAATGGGGCTCAATTTGGACACTTGTAGAAACAAAGATTTAGCTACCTATAATAATACTTTATTCTTTGGAAACTGGGGAGCCTGCAGAATCCACCGGTGTTTTTTTTGCAGTCATGTTTTGGAGCTTAAATACTTTGTAGAAATCGTTTTGTCCCAAACAAGAGAACTCAGCTGCTTTCTCCATCAGTTTAAATGTCTGTGGAGGGATCATGCTCTGGTTTGGTTTCGGTTTTCTTGGGAGAAGAGCTTTCACTTTTTGGGTACTTTTCACCTAAAGACACGATTTCTGTTGAGAAAGATTTCCATCTGTATGACTCTCTCCATTCTTGGTGGAGGTGAGGGGAGCAGAAGGAAGGCATTAGATATGAGAAATGTATGGTATTTAGAGTAAGAGGATTTAAAATCTGTAGGGATGTTCTTATTTATCTTCAGTGCTTATTGATGAGGTGAACTGCCCTTATTGATGAGGGCACTGTACTTTCAGAAGTATGGAACAGTACCTGCATCAGTTGTACTTATAGATACATTAAGGTGGCAGGTGCACTTTCAACAACTGTAAAAGTCTATTCCTTTACCTTTTGCACTCCTGCTAGTCTAATAAGAAAAGAAACAAATAAAACTTCTGGAACATAACCCTTTTACCTTCTAGCATGGTTCCCTATTTTGTCATGAAACTGCTGATTTTGCTTGTCCCCATTAATTGCTCTCGTGCAATCAGACATTGTCCGGGTGGGCAGCCAGGGCAGACCTGTACAGTGGACTTGTATCCTTCTATACTATTTCTTTCTTCTCACCTACCCTTTTTTTTTGGGGGGGAGCAGGTAACATACTTGTTCAGGCTATTACTCACCTGTAATAACTTGTATAAGACTAGGGTCTTTAGTCAGATCCTTTTCCTACATGGAGAACTATTGCAAAGATGTCTTGAAGTTATATTCATGGATAAGAGTCGGTGTTTTTATATTTAGGAAGCATTTATGCATGAGGTTTGTCTTAAGGTGTATTCCAGGTTTGGACTGTTTGCAGTATGATTATATGAACTTTACTCTTGCCTTTGGACATTTTTTTTGAGAGGGTGTTTATTTTCCTTCTTGTATGTTCCCATGTTTGTTAGTTGTTTACTTATTTTCCAGACCTATGATGAAGTCCAGTATTATGTCTGTTGCTATTTTCCTTTCCCTTAGAGAGATATATGCATATAAGGTACTTTGTACTGCTGCTACTATATAGGTCCTAGGAAGAAAAGCTAGCTCTTATTATGATTATTTTTGACATTTATCCATACCTTTGATCTTTACTCAATGGGATTGTGATTCTTGAATACTGTAGCTATTTACTGATGTAATGTTTCCAGATATGTCTATATGGGACAATTAGAATTCCTGGAAGAAGTGTCCTCAGTGATGTACATGAATATTAAGCTCTGTTTTGTTAAATATGAGATTTTTCCTTATGTTTCTTTATTGAAGTAATTTGTGTCAAAAATTCAACTCCTTTTTCACTCCCCACCCCACCTCCCTCTTACTGGTACACACACAAAAAGAAGAAGGTCCATATTAAAACTGAATTATTCCAGTAGGTCCTGATGTACCTGGTTTTCACGTTTGGATTTTCCTGTGCACAGTAACTGGGACCAGTAACTTTGTTCAGTTTATCACTGGAGAAAGGAAACCCTGGCATGTCAGTCTGATCAGAAACGTGATTATGCGAATCGTGAGCATTACATAGACTCAAGAGGTGCTTAGGGGTTTGGGGTGAGATTTTCTTTTTTTAATTTTGCCTTTTTTTCACTTTCCCTCTGGCATTTTGCCTGCTTGACCCTTAACGGTGTCAGGATTTTGCCCGCTAGGAAACCTCTCTACATTGCCAGTGACAGATTGTTTTTATTTTGGAGTATTTATACATGCCATGCGTTCTTTGGGAGTGCAGGATTTATGATTCCCTTTACAAAGACACGTTCTTTTGGCGCTTGCCCGTGTTCCCACCTTTAGTTAACGGGGCACTGGGATCGGCAGGGCTGCACAGGAAGAATGGTTTTCATAAAGTGGAGAAGTAGAAGTTTTGGCAGCTGCCTTCTGTTCCTGCTTGTCAGCTTTTAACCCTACTCTAGGCATGAACTCTTTTGTTTCTCATGACTCTGCAGTGGGGTTCCTGCTCCCCTGTATCCCGTGCTAAATGAATTTGTAGATGTGGATAAGCAAACACTTTCAAGTCCTCTGTTGAAAAGCTTGACTTTAATCTTTAAGCATCACTACTACTTCTGTTAAAATGCCAGCTGTCCGTCTGCAGCAGGTGTTTTAATAGGAATGAAAAAATGCCATTTCTAAGAAATCTGCTGTAGACCATTTGCCAATCGGTTGTGGAGAGAGCGATGGTTTCTTGAGGGTGTTTGCTCTTCTTGAGTAATGAAGTTCAAAGCTATGTCTCACTCCTGACTGATCTCTTGAGGGAATGTACATGCGAGAGATGTTTGCCCTTGTGGAAGAGCTGCATGGAGATTGCAAGTGCATATTTTATGGTTGCTGAACAAATGGTGTATGACCCATGTACTTAATTATTGATGTGGGTTTTTTTTTTCAATTCTCTCCTTTTTTTTTTTTTTTTTTTAAGAAAGAAATTGTTCCACTTAAAGTCTGAAATTAACTAAATCCTCCCACAATGGGTCACATTTTAGCCTTGGCCTCTGTTTCCTGTGACCGTGATGCTTAGAGATGTAAGGTTGGGTTATTCCATCATCTTGACATAGCCCTGTGCTGCTGGCTATTATCCAGAAATGTTAAAGAAATATTTTTTCCACTAAAAATAACAGCTTTTGAATTTTTATTTTTTTTTTTTCCATGTAGAGATGTGACAATAGAAACTAGTCAAGCCCAGACTGCATCAATCTGGTGAATACATTAGGTTTGTTACAGTACTGCTTAGCCCCATTTCTCTTGTGCTGTGAGATAATATTTTCTGTTGTATCCCTCAGAGTTAGTTTACTAAATTAAAAAAAACAAAAAACTCCTTATAACTTGGTGTTTCATGCCGTGAAAAATTCTAAATTTTGCTCTTAATTGCAATTTTTATTGCATTAAACATTTGTAGCTGCTATTGAGTGTGTGGACTGTCCATTTAGAAATGTTCTGAGGTGCCCTTTAAACTGACTCTGTTCTCTCTAAAGTTCACCTCCCACCACCAAACTGAGTAGATTATGGAATCTTGCCAGTGAGAAATCTTAAGGGAAAAACACTGTGTTGAGAAAACGCTGCTGTATTCGGAATCCTAGGACTTGTTCTAAAAATAAACTTAATTGAAAAGATTTGTTTTCTTTTCTAATGTGGTTTACATCACTGTTTTATTAATATTTAAATAACAGAATGTCGTAACCCAGAGTACAGAAATACTTCTGTACAGAGCTCCCACCAGAATCTTGGAAACCTTACATGAAGCATTATGATGTTTGTTTTGCCACTGGCAATTTTCTTGGTTTAGCGTTGCAGTACAAAGGAAAATGAAACTCTGGGCTTCCTCCAGAATGAAAACCAGATGATTAACGGGTTAAAAGGAAAGTAATTAATTTTACCAAGTCATTATGCATACTTGGGAATTGGACTTTATTTGCCAGGGTTATTACTTGTCAGAATCTCTTTAGAAATGACTTGGAAATTTTTTGCATTTTTCCCCCGAGCCACCAAAAATCTGATGCATGAAGACCAAGAGTGAACCTGCAGTTTTACTTTGTATCCCTAATACTGCAAGCATAAATGGAAAATGTGGATGTGATATGTTCTCAGGTGTATCTGCAGAAGGGAAAGTCAGGTCTACAGCCGGCTTCTATGGTGTTGTGGCATAACAGGTTTTTAACGTAGAGCTGCCAAAGGGTCCACATCTTAGTTGAGTAGATATTGATAAAATTACACTTCTTTTTGTGTTAGCTTTTCTACAGCAGACAGCTAATGCTAAGCAAAGCCCTCTGAATTCAGACGTGGGTAGCAACAGGCAGCTTTAGAGTTTGCCATTACCAGAAGGTGGAGGGCTGCCGACTGCTGCTCTGATTTGACTACCGAAAGCTCTAGCAATATGATAGAGCCAGTTTCCATACAGGTGTTTTTCCTGGGTATGTGGGATGGAAGTAAGAAATCTGCATTGCAAAAATTCAGTGAAATAGATTCTGCCTGATGGAAGAAGTGGTTTTGTCTGGCTTTCTGTTCTAACTCCTGTTTTATAAGAAGGATATTTAGCCTTCAGAAGCCTCTTTTCCTCTGAGACGAGTCAGAAACTGGGATGTTAGTGAGAGGTGGCTGCCAGCAGCATCCCTACCTTGGTGTACACCCTTGCAGAGGTGTTGGAAAAGGGATGGGGGCAGCTAAGAAATAATTGTCTTTCTGAACATAAATATTTCCTTGTGATCAAAGAAGGGTGCATCACTGCCTGAATGAGCTGTATCTGGTTGATAAAGTGGCACGGGCAAATTATGTGCTGGCTGATAAACAGGCTCTTGGTTTGGTAAATCCTAGTTCACTAACAGAGCAATTGATCCAGATCTTAAAATAAAGCTGCCTCCTGCCTCAGTTTCTTGAAAAATACCACTAAGTGACAGAAAGCCCCCAGGTTTTTCACATCCTTTCCTCTGGCCCTGGGCTGTACTTTGAGAAGAGTATGTTTGGCTAACTGTCATGAACCAGCTGTTTGTCAGGTAGCTGGAGAGAAACTAAAATGAGATACTTTATATTAAAATATAAAAATGGATGCTCTACTTGTCTGTCAGGATCACAGAGTCATTATTTGCTAGTATTTTTGTCACTCAGTGAGGTTGGAAATTATTACGCATAATTACTGTAACCACATTTTTTCTTCCTGTATTTAAAGGATGGAGCCTTTTAAAAATGCTTTCCTCTCTCCAGTTCTGTTTTAGTATGAAGTCTATTGAGCTAAACCTTGCACCCTGAGAAGAAGCTGAATATAGATAAGGCAAAATGTGATAAATTATATTTTTAATTTGCAATTATTTCACTATATTAAACACAAATTGCCTAGCTTCCTATCTGCTTCCAAATAATTATTGTTCTATATTGTCTTTCAGTAATGTGAAGTGAAATAATTGAATTGATGCAAACTACGACTGCCTTGTAAATGAAAATCAGTTTTTTCCAAGGGAAAACATTACTTTTAGTACCTTCAGAGTTGCAGCTTCAACCAAAAGCTTATGGCAAGCTGGCATCTCTTCCAGTGACTACCTTGGATATATTAATGTGTATTTATTGAGTGTATTGATTTCTTTTTAATTTTTTTCCCTGCTGTATTGTCCTCCTATAACCTGGTAGGATTATTACACATGCAGTCATGACAAAAATAGGTGCTCAATAAATTTGGATGGAATGAATCTAAGGTCAGCTTAACGTCACTAGGAACTTGCTTATGAACAGGTTTATGACATAGGTTTTATCTTGCAACGCTCGAGTGGGGGTATGGAGCAATTTGGGGACCAGCCAGGGATTTGTATTTGTCTTTGAGTACTAAAGTAACAGCAGAGCAGTGAGCTGTGGTGCTTTATGGTCACTCTTCAAACGATTACTTTCTATGTGTGTATAAAAGTTTCAGGTTTGTTATTATTTGATAATTCGATGTGTAAACTTGAGGATTTTCTTTAAATCATTTTTAGCTATGTGAGAAAATAAGAGTAGACTAGAAATAATGACAGAAGTGAAAGCTTTTCTTAAGGTCAAAGGAAATCATATTCATTATTCTTACTAAAGTAAATCATTACTTAAATGTGATAAAAATGAACCATTTGGAGACTATATTTGTTTCAGCTCCAGGCATCCATCGTTGACTGTTCTACTTGAAGCAATGTTGAATGCAGCTGTAGAGATGAAACTTTTAATTCATTCTTTTTTCCCATATGCTTTCAGCTATAACTCTGTGAATGCTAATGGAAGCTGCACCACCCTGTTCTATTTTAAAGACATCTTAACAGAGTTTTAAAGTGTCGAATTATCTAAGATGTCAATGTGGTGTACCGGCAGGTGGAGACAGAAAGTAAACCAGACTGTGGTGAAGCCATGTTTCTTTTATCTGGAGTCACCGCCACTTAAAAAACCAGTACATTTTAATTTTTCAGCTGTCCAGTGCTTCGTGAGCTTCTATTTTTAGCTAAAAAGCAAAATTTATCTGTTTGACAGAGTTGTTGTCTCTTGCCATGGTAAGTTGACTTAGCAAGAATCAGTTATATGATGGCCTTTCTTTTTCTTTTCATACTTCTCCTCCTAGGCTGTGTAGAAAACTCACTGTTCTCTCCTGTTCATCTGTCTTTTTGGAAGAGGGATCAATGTGTCTGATATAATGAGGAACATTCATCTTGTCCCTAGAAATAAAATTTCCCTGCTTTTTGTAGCAGTAGTATGTATGTGGTATGCAGTTCTTCAGACTTCCTGTGAAGTTGTCTACAACTTCCTCAAACTTCCAGAAAGTTCCTCAAACTTCCCATGAAGTTGTCCACAGATGATTATTTTTGTCCCATTTGCTACTTACGCTTTTTTATTGGGTGATTTGACCCTGCTGATCTCAGATGTAGACAGGTGCCACAAAGAGAAGATATTCTTTTGACATGACAGAAAAATTCTGATCTTCTGATGTCACCTGTGGAGGGGGAGATGGAGATGTGACCTCTCTGTGTGCAGATATGCTTGCAGCATAGAGGATTTTTATAAGCATTATGTGTTTCACTGGTGCTCACAAGCTCACACTCACATATCCATATGAAAACCCTTTCTTTTTCCGTAATTCAGTGACACTGGAAACTATGTTCGCCTCATGTATAAGTAAGAATTTTACTTAAATCTTTTAGTCTGTGTGTAAATGGTCAAAATGACTGTATTTCCTAAGGAAGCTACTATAAACATTAATTTTTAAATGGGCTTCTGATGAAGGATACTGCTAAGTTGAAGTAAAACCAATGAAATGCAATTTCTGAAGATTTGTTGAGGTAATAATTTGGTGTAAAGGATTACTGCAAGTGCAGGGTGAAAGTTTCATTTAATATTGTGACAGAAATACATACTTAGCATACAGACTTTTCCATTTTTAACAGGTTACTGAATTCTAATATTCTTTAATTCACAACTGGAAAGGAGCAAACAGTTGAAGTAAAACACTTCTGTGAATTTGTTTGAAAAATAGGAGGAAGCGTCAGCGGCTTCAGAATTTTCTGTGTGCTTTTGTACTCATTTTCCAAATCACTTTTTCCTGCTGATTCTAAATTTGGGGACAGTTACTTGTTTTAAACTTAAAATGGCCTGATGGGTTGAAATTAGCCAAGTTACACAGAATTGCTTTTGGTTTCCCAGTTGCATAAGCCTACCAGG
The DNA here is from genome assembly GCA_024336885.1 of Actenoides hombroni. Lineage (NCBI taxonomy): Eukaryota > Metazoa > Chordata > Aves > Coraciiformes > Alcedinidae > Actenoides > Actenoides hombroni. The sequence continues at coordinate 4,646,716 of WUAM01000323.1, forward strand.
AAGACTGTGAGAGGTCATGCTGCCAGGGAGAGCGTGGCTGCAGTTTGGGTGTGCTCTGACTTAACTAATCAGAAAAAAAAAAGTGTTTGTAAAGCAGGGAGTGGTTCTGTGTTAGTTTTTGCATGAGGAGAGGAACTACTTCCATCTATTTTTCTCTGTTTTCTAAGGCAACAGGAGAAGGCTCAGTGAATGTGATTATTGAGTGCCTTCTGCATTGCAACATGACTTTAATTTATAGGCAGCTATAATACCTGTCTTTAGGTTCCTGAAGTGCAATAAGCACATAGTTTTATAAAATTCACAGAGGCAGTGTTAGGGGCCTGCTGTTCCACATTATTGTTATGAATAATGTAGCAATTTGAGGCGGTGATATTACTTCAAATGTAGGTCCTTTTTATTGTTTGATGAAAAACACTTTAGGCAAACTTCATTCAAGGTCCTCTGCAAGAAGGGATATACTTAAGTTGTCCTGAGCCCTTCCCTTCCAGTCAGTATTCCTTGCAGAGAGGGAAGATGGATAGCTCAGATCAAGCAGAGCTGGAGGGAGCAATTTAGCAAAGAAGATGTAGCACCCCTAGTTCTGTCATGTAGCTGGAGATGCAAATTTCTGACGGCAAGAAATAGAATATACTGATTTGTATATTCCACAGCTTGAGACATGACACATCAGTGGAAAAAAATGTGTTCTCTACATGTTTGAAGGCTTTTATTAACTAGCCTTATTTAGTGTGGGGAGCTACTTTTTGGGGTAACTGAGGAACAAGAGCAGAAAAACTGTGCGAAAACACGTTTCTTTAGATGTGCCAGAATACGGAGAATTTGCCCAAGTGAGATACTCAAATTACACAGTGATCACTGTGTTACACTTCTACATCCTCCTGAAATTGCATTTCAATCAGAAACCCCCCTACGTGTCTAATAATGTTTTCGGAATCTTTTTCTACTTACAAAACTGATCTTCCATTAGACTTTGTGAAACAGGCCAGTCTTGTGATATGAATAGTCCCAGATTTAGAACATTTGATCATAAATGTTTTGAACCAGCAAAAACATTGGTAAACTGTGGTTCTTAACATTCCTTTTTTAATATATGGTAGTGTTCTGTGTTTGGAAAATGTAGAATGAGAAGGTATGAGGATAATACTTTCACTCCTGGAGGTCATGACTGTAAATCTGGGTCTTCTAGTAAGCAAAAAGTAGTGTTTTCTCTATGAGTTTTGTTAATTTGATTTATATCCACTGCATCTTGAATTTGGATACTAGCTCAGAGTAATTGAAGCCCTTCATTTTGTCCACCTTTGTAATTATGATGTGAGTAGAGTATGCAATCTGATGATCTCTTTATCGTAGACTTTACATTAATTTGTCAAATTTCACAGTTCAGAAAACCTGTTTGGAACTCATTCCTTCAGAGTCAGGGTTAGACAACAGCTTGTGCAGAATTCGTTCAGCTGGTGTTTGTGCATCTATACAGAGGTTTGGGATCTGTGAAACCCAAGAGAAACTTGTGTCATTGTGAGTGTGGTTCGGAGTGTGATTACTCTTATTTTTTCATCAGGAATCTAAACAAACTATATAAAAACAAACAAACAAATAAAAGCACCAAAAGTTTTCTAGTACAGTTTGTTAAATTTTTTCCTACTGTAGCTGTCTTCAGACAACTGATATAACTTATGCTGGCAAAAATTCAGTTTGATAATGTATCTGTCTGACTTTCACAGCATCTGTGAAAGCCTGTTGTCATACAGACACATGTGTCACTACATCTCTGCCACTTTGTAATGCAACTGAAATGCAGTGGTTTTGAGATTGCTGTCTGAAAAACCTTAGTGGAAGCTGTCAGCAGATTTTTCTTCTGTTTCTTTTCTTTCTTCTGGGCTTTAAATATTTTCTGCTATAGTACCCATGAGTTCACATCTTTCTTCAAGGAGTAGCCCAATACACCTGGTGTGCTCCCAGGTAAGAGCTAATTTTCCATCTCTTGAGCAATTGGTAAGGGAAAGTTTCACCTTGGTATCTTTAGAGGAGTGAAGAGGTGATGTGTAGGAAGGGCAGCCAGTGGCCCCATAACCACTGTCTGCTCTTCTCTATTCCACATTTTGTGTTCTTTACCCTTATTTGCTTTTCTGTGTTTGAATTTTCTCATGTACTACATCCGCTTATAATATTTTAAAATATATTATATAAATATAAAATATTAATTATGTTATTACAGTCTTTCAGGTATTTTAGAGGGCCTCACATTCATGAGGGTGTTCTTGAAAAAGTGAGCTAACCATTTCATAGCCTCCAGACTGCTTAACAGAACCAGGTGTATCATGCATCTGATTTTTGCTCTAGAAATGTAAAGTATGGTTTAGGAAATCTTCGTATGATGACTTGATGACTGTCTCTGGTCAGAATTTCACATCTTTCCTACTTCCCATATTGCAACTGATAGTCTGTGCTGCCACAGCCTTGGGAGATACAAGGAAATTACAACAGAATGATAAGAAATGCAACTATTTCCTATACGCAACAGTTTAATATATTAACAACTGATTTTCTGTCCCTTCCTTTTGGTTCATTTGTGAATGAAGAGATGAAGGGAACTTTTGAGATTAGAATGTGCCAGCATTTGAGGTAATGCCAGAAAAGGCTATCTGACTCCCCAGCGCCCTTCAGAGTCAAGTTGTGGGTTCTTCTTAACCTGGCTGGGTACGTCCAACCAAATAGAATTGTCTTCACCCAGTCCTGAGATCTACATGGCTTCTGCTGTACAGGAATGGATTTGCTGCATTTATGACGCTACTCTTGACTCCCTCAAAGCTTTTAACATCAGCAAGGGAAGCAGCTCTTAACTCCTCTCAAGTAAGTTTGAAACATGGAGATTTAGAGATTTAGATGAAGTGCAGAAGGGAAGCCCTTGGTATTTGTGTAGACTCTTGATCTATGTTGTCCATACCAGTTGGAAGCAGACTAAGGCACTGCCCACTTTTCAGCTGATAATGCTGTGGAGCTTTCAGTGATCAGATCCAGCCTAAGCTGGTTTTCTTTCAGAATTCTTAAGTGTGTTTTTCTGCAGGGGACCTTTCCTGAAATTGGGAGAGAGAACTTTTTTGGGATCTTTGTCATCATTTATTAGTACATTTTGGCATTTTGAAATAGTCAAGTTATTTCATATGAAAAAAATTTCAAGGTATGTTATTTTTTTCTTTAAGGCAGAGCAGCTGATTCCTGAAGAATATTGTGCATTGATTTACAGACAGGATGATATCTAGTTCATTTATTTTAATTATTTATTTATTTATAAAGTTTTTTGTAGAAACATTTCTAAGAAGATGCATTAAAACTATTTTATATCAGTCATCTGGAATGCCCAGCTTAAGTAATTTATCTAGAATTAAGCAACGATATACAATAACATGGGAAGTGAGATCACACACATTAATTGGAAAGTAATGAAATGTTTCCTTGATTGATTTACAAGAGTGGGCTGTAACATGAAAAATTCCATTTGCAGAAGCAACTTCATCGTTTGAGTGGGGAATTGCATAAAATACAAGCAGTGTAACTGGATGTGGGAAATGAGTCAAGCCAGTAGTTTGAGAATGGGATTAGGTTTTCGATTCACTCTTCTGTTGGTGCTGACTCACTGTGACCTTACGCAAGTCAGTGAAGTTTTCTACTTATCGACAGCTCAGCCTAAAAATACACTATTCCTCTTACCTTCTTTTACTGCCTGTAAACTTTGACTGTTGCAAATGAAAGGGCAGAAGTACTTAAAGGAATTCAAAGAAGTTTTCAATACTTGCCATGTTCTTAAAACACTCTGTGTGGGTTTTTTTTTTAAAGTAGCATTTTCCTGTTTCATTACCATTTTGTAATGTCTTTCTCATCTGCGCTGTTGAGAGATTTACAAAGGGGAAGAATTGGCTCTACCGTATTTTACAATTAAAGCAACTATTTTGTAAAAGATTTAGCAAATACCCAAAGTAAAAACAAGAATAGCTTTTCTAATCCGCTTTGATTATGGTCATTTAAGCCTGTTTAACACAGGCATTTTAGTTACCAATGTAGTTGTGCCAGCACAAACTGCCTGGCTTTGTCTGGATTATGAAAAAGGGTATTAATGAAGCCCTTAGGTATTACACTGGTAATATTATATTAATTAATATTAATTAATTATTAATCTTATATTATCAATCAGTATAATTACTTATATAAAGCAAGATGATATTGTATTTGACCAGGCAGTAGAAATTCCTGTTTAAAAGCAGCCATCTCTTCTTCAGAGTTGGTGTGTCAAATAAGTTTTGTGCTCTTAAATCTTGTTCTGTTTGGTGGTAACCAATGAAGATGATGCTGCCCTTACTTGTCTACCCTGACTTTATCATGCGGTAGGCATCATGAGATGCCTTGCCCCATTCTGACCTTTTTTTTTTTCTTCCAGTGTTTTTCTTGGTTTGTCAGAGCTGAATTTGCTCTGTTGAAGAATGATTTCAGACATAGATGTTGATTTAATGAATCATCTGGAGAGCAAAGAAGTTCTTTAGCTGGAGATTAAGCAAAACAGGAATGTGATGCTTTTGCCTGAGGGTAAAAGTGACTGCACATTGGGTTATGGACCAGCTATTACGCTTTAGTGTCAAACACTCCCATAATCTGCATCAGCTTTCAAGTCTGGGCAAGCCCTTTAACAATACTACTTTTGATTTGAGCACAAATGCTGCCTGTACACAGTTTGTAGGAAGGCTGGAGTTTATTGACTTTGCAACATATTACTTGCAAAAGCACTGGGGGAAAAAAGATGGGAAAGGAACTAATTGGTGGCCTGTAGCTCAGCTTGGCTTGCCAACTTCAAGACTTCTTTCTTTTTCTGACTGTATTCTCTTGGCCATCTCTGACTATGTGTAACAATGCTAGCAAATGCATTTGGGTCTCCTGTATGTGTAAAAATAATATGTATTTGTCATATGTGTTATTATATATCAAAAATAGAATCTGTGTGAGTAGAATAATAAGTCTGCGAGTCAACATAGCTGAATGAGACTAAATCATACTGCATAAGCAATTTGGTGTAAGGCTTAGCTGTGCTGTATGGTCTTGTATGTACTTATAGCTATTTATATAGCAAGTAAGCACTTTCCTCTTTTTTCTCCTCTATTATGTTTGCGTGCAGTACAAATCTAATAAATATTTATATACTTAGCTTAAAAAAGGCAAGTGACTTTCACAAGACCAACTCTTGTGATTTATTTATGATACTGGCTGATGTAACTAAGAGAAAGAAAGGTTGACCCTATTTTACACTAAAAAGAGAATAGGAATTAACCTTTATTTTTATAAGAGTAAAGCCTGAATATCCCTTTTTATGTATAGAAAATTCAAATCTATATGTAAGGCCAGAAGTGACTAACCACTGATATCTTACCAATTTGCCTTAGCAAAAATGTTTACTCTTCTGTAGCTTAGGGTTTGCAAATGTCATCTTTCAGTGAACAACTGCCAAAACTCTTTTATTTATTTTCTCTCTAAATGTTAGTTAGCGACTCTTTCTGTTTTTCCACAACAAACCCTTTATAGAATGGAAGAATAACTGACAACACTGTTTACCCGAGTCTCCCGAATTTCAGATTTTGATAGGCAATTGGCCCCATATATGTACGTCCTACAGTTAAAAGTATGTATGCTATAAAAGACCTCTGCTGAAATGCATTTATTTCACACAACCACTATGCTTGTGCTGCTGGGCACAAGACGCTGTACCTGAGCATTACCTTCACGCTACTACCCCCACGTGGTCATCAGCTGTAATCCAATCTCTTTAAAAAGGAATAAAAGCTTTTATGGATTATTTTCATTCAAAATGAAATTCCCATTTCTAGGAGGACACTGTGTTTGAGTTTTATCTTAATATTTGTTCAAGATGTTAGATGTAGAGTCTTGGAAGATATAAAAGTCAGCACTTGTTCTCCTGTTCACATAATACTGTGATGAAGTCAGTGTTGCTTAGGAAGTTTCTATAAGAACTAGCTTTTCCAAGAGCTTTTATGTCTTGGTTAGAGAAACACCACCAGGAAATTTCAAGTGTAGAATCTACAATCATTTTAATAACTGGTGAAACATAAAATGGAACATGTATAAATTTCATTGGCATCAACTATTTTGTATTAAACTATTAGGCACAGTATTGACTTCCAAAGTAATTTTTATGTCCAGAAAAAGTCTATGCATTGGAAGTGTCTGTGACATCCTGCTATGTAAAAGAGTAGTGTAAAGAACAAGAGTACTCAGAATAATGCACAAGAGACATTAATGAAATAAATGCTTGGTTCAGTTTTAGGAAGGTGTGGAAATACTCTTTGTTTGTATGAATTGTCTATTTATTGTAGAAAGCAGAATTACTAATTACAAACCAGTTTATTATCCCTTCTCAGGAAGTGTATGGGCAAGTATTAATGGTGCCAAGTGTGAAACACTCACAAACCACAAGTAATTTTTGTTGTTTCCTAATAATTTTTTGTCATCGCAATATGTAAACAGTCAAGAGTTGGAGTAACTCTGTTGCATCTTGTGTGTAAAACTTAGCATCATTTAGCTAGGGCAGTTTGTGGTGGAGAGGGCTTTTTCTTCTTTTGGTTTCAAGAACCTCTCTCTGTCTTCACTAAACACAAAAAGGTGGTTGGTGGTCATCATTTATTATTCAAATTCTAATTCACAGATAACAATACATGAATCATTCTTAACAGACAGAAAATAAGATTTTTCTGTATTAATGTTATCCAACATCTGTTCTAAAATAGATAGTGCTTTCCAGTTTTTCATTTTTTCCCCAGTTTTTACTGTTAACATATCCAATCATATAGATTATTTCTCTTTCACACTAGAAAAATGTCAGTGTAATTGTAAAATTGGTTGTATTTATACTTTTTTTTTGTGGATCTTTCTCAGTCAACTAGTTACAACCAGTTTCCAGATATCCTTAGAACAAGAACGTTCTACTTTATTTACCAGTAGGTGAAGAGATGTACTTTTTATCACTCTACTATTAAATACTCATGGGGTTTGCTTATCCAGAAAGATGTGCCCCATCTTGGTAGCAGTGTTTAGTGCACATGCTCTCTGTGTTTCAATATTGATCCTATCTGCTCATTGGAAAGGTTTCTAGGTAGGTGAATAAAACAGCTAAACTCAATTGTATGATTTCAGTGACGCCATGTAGCAAAGGATAACAAACATTAACAGATTTAAGCAGAGACTCCAAAGTGCAGGTTTTTTAAAATCATTGATTATTCATAAGATTAATTCTTGATTAATCATAACATCTTTGAATGGTTACTGTAAATCAGAGGATGTAGGCTCACATTGCAAGAGACCTTTGATGATTTGTGTGTGGCTTTTCCCATCATTGGCAGTGATGCTAGACTGAATAATCCTGTCTTTTTTTTTGTGCCAGTGCTGCTTTAAGGATCCTCTTTCTCATTTCACACATATCACTCCATTTTTCTCTCTCCATTCAAATGCCTTCACCTCCTTTTGGTATTCAGAGACTGATTTAAGTTGTGTTGCTCCTTAGTTAAAAACTGTATTCCTTTCTCAGGGTGTCTTAGTGCATCCTTTTTGTATCTTGATTGTTTACAGCTGCAGGATCCTTGGGGCGGTAACTGCTTGTTTTGTGCCGTGGACCAAATTCAGCCCATTTTTTTTCCAAATATAAATGGCACCAAGAGGATGCTCCAAGGCACAGCAGGCTCTGTGTTCATCTTTGGTGATTAAGGAAAGTAAAACTACTGTAAAAGTTATTAAAAAAACCCCCACTAATCTGCAGAGAAAACACTTCTACCCTTCCAGTCACTGTGCTTTATGTGTCAGAATATTTATTTTTAGTTATGTTTTTCATTAACCTCTCATCCCACTGAGGTTGAGTCTTAAAATAGGTAGAGGATTGTAAATAAAAAAAAAAGATGTTCTGTATTGGCAATGTAAAAATGACAACATCCCTGATCTTTGTCTCAAACTTGGACAGTCAATTTTTTTACAGATTGAAAATCTGTATTTTCATTCTATCAACTTTAAGGTACGTTAGAAAACACATGAAGACACTTTTGGCCTTCTCATTCAGAATTATAACCCAGTCAGTTTCTAACGCAGATAAAACCCAACAGGCCTGGTGCCTAGCAGGACCCACTAATTTAAATGATCTTCTGTGGCTTTGTGCTGTTTTCCAGATAGATGGGGTGGGCACGAGGAAGATGGAGGAGCCCATTAGCCTTCAATAATCAGCCTGCCTCAAGGCCTTCTGCTGTTCTCATCATCTATTAGCTTGTCAGTGCCTGTCCATGTATCTTCCCCCTTGGGCTTCTCTTGTGAGTTTAAGACCTTCATTAACTAACAGGTATATAAATTAAAGCATGACTTCCAGTGGAGAATAAAGAAGTTTAAGGCTGTTGTTGGCGATGGCACCCATGGTACAGTGTTGGCAGGCTATTTACCATGCCAGTTAATGGAAGGGAATGTACACGTAGACTCAGATATATTCTACCCCTTCTGAGAGTAGGAGATACATTTTGAAGTGCGAATGAAGTCTCTGAGGTTTAACAGTTCTGGTTTGTACCTTAGAGAGAAAAGCCTGGTGAGAAATATTTTCTTTTTTATAACTAAAATACCTTAGGTTTTTGCCATATTACATATGGAAAATCGATTGGACAACTTGAATGATGGTTCGAAAGCAGGAACTGCAACGTCATTAGATTAATAATCCTCTATTAGTTTGGGTAACTGTAGAACAGATGAGCAGCCTTAGAGGCTGCTGCTCAATGAAGCTTGATCAAATGCTCCCTTGAAATCTCTGGCTGCTGTTAATGAGTTTCAGTGATTGATCACCTTTCAGTTGACAACCTGAAAATCATCTAGTAGCAGTGGAAAACACTTACAGCCTCTGCAGGTGATGGGATAAATCAATGGAGTGGCTTTAAAATCAGCACTGCTGATTTGAAACTTGTCTTAGATTGCAGGAAATATCCATGTTTTGGGGATTTTTCTGTGGTGTTGACTGCTCTGTCTCTAGAATTGTTAGTGATGGTAGTTTCAGCACAGATAAATAAAGAAAGTTTATCATACATATAAATAGGGAAGTGTAGTTTTCTTCTCCTGTTCTTCTGGATGAATCATCGGAATTAGCATAGCAAGATATGAAGTGTACAGATGGTTTAACTGAGAAGCATCTCTTTGGTGTTAAAAAAAAAAAGAAAAAAAAAAAAAAAAAGGGTGTGTGTGTGAATAAAACGTGTATTAATCACATTTATTCCCAGACTTCTTGGTACTATCAGACCAGCAGGAATCTGGTTGGAAGAAGTGAGAGTGATAAGTTCAGGTGACTCAGAAATTACTCTTGGTGTGGGTGCTTTGACTTTGTTGTCACCTTTCTCTCATCCAGGTCCTAGTGATCAGCACCTCAAAGTATTGTCTGGAACCACTTAATAAACTCATGGCATCTTTGTGCAAATGATATTTTTGACTAGTAATTTTTTCTTAAAATATTCCATCTAAAGGGCTTTTCAGTTTTTTATCAAGAAAAACATTATAACAGATGACTAGAGTTATTTTTCTTGGAATTAAGTTATCATAAGACTATAATTACCTAGCCTTTTCTTTTAAGCTTAGCTAGTTTGAAAGAAGATTGAAAATCACCCTGTAGATTTAAATTTTTCATCATGCAGCTTAGATCTGATTAATATATTTTAAATGATTTTAGCTTGGTTTCTGTGACTTTCTCTGTGCATGGAGAAAGTTCTAACATAATTCAGCCTCCAGCACAAGTGTGCAAAGAAAATGGGATGCTCTGGCTCAGAAGTTTTGGTGGGTTTAGTGCTAAGGAGCACCTGTCCTGCCTTTCTGCTTGGAATTACTGGTCCTGAAATGTGTGCTTGTGCCTCAGTCATTGAAGCTCCTAATGGTGTTGTCTCCACTTAGACTTACTATTGGCACCTGCTTAACCTGAAACATTGTGCAGTGGCTGCACCTTCCCTTCTGTGACTGTCACAGCATAGGAGACAGCATGGGAGAGATTTTCTAGGGTTTATCTGGAAAGGTCCTCCACCTCTTACCAGAAGAAAAAGATAGCAACTGCAGACATTCCTTAAATACTTAATGCTTGGAAATTGGATGAATGTCAAAAGTTTGTAGTACCTGTATTAAACACAAGTAAGCAATTACAAGACTAAAACTACTTGAAACAGAAGAGAGTAGATACTAAAGAAACATGAGCATGAAACCTAAGAGGAAATGTGATTAACCATGTCCATTTAAAAAAAATAATATTTTCCATGCATTCCACTTTTGTGAAAGACCAATGAAATAAATAGGACACTCAGTCCTTATCCCAGAGGAGAGTAATAGAGCTTCTCACTCATAAATGCTCTTGAAAATGCTCTTTATTGAGAGGTTTCACACAGCATAACCATATCTACCTCACGGGCTGTATGCTAAGCCAAATCTTAGTACGTAGCAGGATGTAAGAGTTCCCTAACTCACATGATCTGTGGAAAAGCATTTGCAATTCTCCGTCTTTGTTCTGTTTAAAAAGACTTCTAGATGTAAATCCATTAGTTTTGTCAAAAAGCAGAACAACCTTGTGACTTGTTTAATAACTGCATGTTCGTAATATGAAAGTTAGTGTGATTTGAACAAAAGACAGTTGGGGCATGCCAAGTGAAGAGCAGCAATAATCATCAGAGCAGTAGCAATTGTCCTTTCAAGCGATTGCTGTTCTCTCTTGTTTTTCTCCTTACAAAGTACTGTGAACTAGGGAGAGCCTTTGAGTTTTGAGTTCTTTTACTGAAATCTTAGATCTGTATCATTGTCCTACAAGAGCACTTTCTGAGTTGAAGTGCAACAAGGGAGGTTTACACAAGGGAAAACATTTTAGTGGTAGAAGATCTCTGTAACGGGCCTTTGAGAATATCGTAGGCAAGGGTCTTACGGGAATAGTCTAAGGATGTCTGACAAAGGCAGATGCAGACCTCATTTAAGTAGAAAGGAAAGAAGGATGCTGCATTTTTGTAGTGACAGTCAGGTCATGTGAAAAGCCATGTTTTAGACCCCCGATCATTCTGTCCAGGGATTATGTGATTGGGAGCTGGACATGTGAAGATTAACTCTACAGAAGCAATGAATATAGGCTTATGAGGTGCAGCAGCTCTACTGCTCACGTGTTTCATGTCTTCTAATGCAGATGTTGGATGATAGTGGCCTTTTTGCCAACAAATGGACTAGAAAAAAAAATCAAGTGAAAAAGGGATACCTGAACACGATGACAGATAACCTGTTTCTGCAAATCTGTATACAATTAGCATTAGCTCGGAGGAAAGGGTGGACTAAAAGATCTTTTTACACCTCTTGTAGGTTTTCTGTGAGTCTGTGGTTTTATTAGTAGGTATGGAGGATACATAGTTAAACAAAGATTTTGAAATATTCATGATGTTTTACTGAAGCTGAAATAGAATTTACCTTTTTTAGCTCCCTTGGAAAGCAGCTTCACAATCGGAAGGCAAGCACACTGTAAAACACCTAAATGCTCTTACCTTCAATGTGCCAAGTCCTCTTACACAATGGATATGTAAAGTGACAGGTTTTATAAAACTGAGAATTTATTTATATGGAAAGTACTTTAGTCAAAAAACCCCACCCCAACAACAACTATAGTCAGATTTTATTTGAGCACCTTTATTTTCATATTTCTAGTTTTATTTCATTTTATACTAGGACTGGTTTGATAGTAGCAATTTAAGTTGTTTAAATGGAAAGAAATTACCGTCAGGGTGTTCAAAACTGAAAACGCAAGTCCATACTTAACTGCTTGACTCACTGAAAGAAGAAAAGCAAGTGATTACTACATCAGTTATATTTTAGCAAAAAGAGCTTTTGAACACGAAGTGGAATGGGAGGTGCTATGCTACTGTCTGATGGAGGGGCCTTGGAAAAGATTCTCCAGTGTTGAGGCATAGTTTACCTTTGGTAAGTCCATGCTAACTGTATACAGTTACCACCTCCTCCTCCTTCACATGCCCAGAAACAGGTTTCAAGAGGATCCACTCCCTGATTTTCCTGTGAGACATTGTGCTTTACTCCACAGCTCAAGGGCTTGAACAGAGTAAGATCCAGAGCCTATATAGAGCTGGAGAAGAGGTTCCTTGATGAGTAAAAAAGCATGAACCATGCCGTATAAAACTCTAGACAATCACTGATCTTCTGCATTCCAGTCAGAGATGTGTGGTTTGGAAGAAAGTAATTTACTGTGTTTTCTGAATGAGAGAAAATAGCATGTACATGAATGAGCCTGGTCACAAAGGGAATGTGAATTCAAAAGTAATTATAGGCTCTTACTTCCTGTCGGTAAACAGAGGGAAGGGAGGGTCCAATGTATGTTATTCTTCTCTCTAGTCTGGTTGTCTCAAAAGAGGGAATTTCCTCCTTACAGTAATGGGAGAATTCTATTTTCGCTGGGGTTGCTGCTAAAGACTGGGAAGGAAAGTAGGATTTTACCATGAGAATGGCTAGAAACAGCTGAGACCCTGTCCTTTAGTAAAAGTGTCCTCCTGCTTTGGAGAATTTGTCATTGATCTTGTGGTAATGATCCGTTTCCTAAATTCATAGTGGTTCTGTAGGTACACATGTAATATTTATGTGTAGCTGCACAAACAAATGAAGATATGGACATAATGTCTCTTTGAGGTGAGGAAGTAGTATTCCTTTCCTTCCTGTTCAGAATTGAGGTACAATGAATAAGCCACCTACCAGAGGTTACAGGGGACTGCTAGTGGTCTGGAGAGTAAACTTCAGATCTGTTTGGCACTTATTCAGTACTATATTACAACCTCTTTGTTGTTTTTTTTTCTTCCCTCAAAAATACACCAAATTATAAAATAGTTACCTGCTAAATTAAATAACTCCAAATTAATTAAAATACAGTAACTGGAACTGTGACTTGTGGTGCCACTTTGACCTCCAGCCATTGGAGAAAATCCTTATTGGGAGAAATTGTACAAGGGGTACGTCAATAGTATTTGTAAGGAATTGTAGGAAAAACAAACATAAAGAAAAGGTGAGGTTTTGCTACAGGGACTTTCATTTTAGAACTAACAGAAGGTAGAGTGAAAGAGAGTTAGAATCTGGCTATTCGTGATAGTCTACAATCTTAAGAGCATGGGTAAACAAGGTGCTTCTGAAACAACTCTGACATAAAAAGGAAGCATACAAAAGGTGGAAGCAGTAGGAGGTAACCCAGAAGGAATTTAGATGAACATTCACTCAGGGATGGGGTTAGAAAAGCTAAAGGCCACCTGGAGTGGAATCTAGCAAGGGATCTAAAGGCCAGCAAGAAGGTCTTCTACAGGTACTTCAGCAGAAAAAGGAAGACTATGGCAAACTTGTGCCTGCTGCTGAATGAAGCAGGGGACCTGGTGATAAAGGATGTGGAGAAGGCAAGATACTCAATGCCTTCTTCACTCTGTTCCTGGTAAGACCAGCTTTCTGCTGGTCCCTGAGGCTAGTGGGAAGATCAGGAGTAAGGAAGATTTATCTTAGGTGGAGGAGGATCAAGTTTGAGAATGCTTAAACTGCATGTACACAAGTCCATTGGACCTGGTGGGCTACACTTCCAAGTGCTGATGGAACTGCTTATGGTATTGCAAGGCCATTCTTCATTAACTTTCAAAGGACATTTTCATTAACTTTCAAAGGTCATAGCAACTGGGGGAGGTTCCTGAGGACTGGAGGAAAGCAAATGTCACTCATATTCAAGAAGAGTATAAAGGAGGATCTAGGGAAGTACAGACCAGTCAGGTTATTGCTTTAATCCCTTGGAAGATGATGGAGCAAATAATCCTGGAAACAATTTCCAAACACATGAAAGGCAAGATGGTGATTGGAAGGAGTCAACATGGCTTTAGGAAGAGGAAGCCATTGGCCTGGTAGCAATCTGCGGCCAAGTGACTAGCTGAGTGGGTGAGGAGAGGGCAGTGGATATTGTTATCTTGAATTTAGCAATACTTTTGACGTTGTCTCCCATAACACTTTCATAGACAAACTGATGAAGTACAAGTTGAGTAAATGGATGATGAGATGGACTGAAAACTGCCTGAGTAGCCAGGTTCAAAGTATTGTGCTCTGTGGCATGAAGTCCAGTTAGAGATCACTCGCTGCTGGTATAGCCCAGAGCTTGTTACTGGGGCCAATGCAGTGTAACATCTTCAGGATGAAATTTGCCAGGATGATAATACAGAGTATACCTGCAGAATGTGTACATACAATACTAAATGAGGAGGAGTGCCGGATACACGGGATGGCTGTGCTGCCATTTAGAGGGACTGGATGGAGAAATGGACCTACAGAAATCTCATGAAGTTCAGCAAAGGCAATTGCCCTGTCCTGCACCTGGAGAGGAAGAACCCCATACACTGGTACAGTCTGGGGGCTGGCTGGTTGGAAAGCAACATGGCAGAGAAGGACCATGGGGCAACGGAGGCCAACAGTCTGCTGGGCTACACTGGGAGTATTGCCAGCAGGTCAACGAAGGTCGCCCTCTACTCAGAGCTGGTGAGGCCACACCTGGCGTGCTGTGTCTAGTTCAGGGATGCTCAGTAAAAGAGAAACATGGACATACATACTGGTGAGAGTCCAGCGAAGGGCCGTGAAGGTGATTAAAAGACTGGGGCATCTTTGGTATGAGAAAGCTGGGACTGTTTAGCTTGGAGAAGGGAAGGCTCGGGGGTATCTTATGAATGTGTACAAATATCTGAGTGTAAGTAAAACAGAGCCAGACTCAGTGGTACCCAGTGACAGAACAAGAGGCAATGGGCACAAACTGAAATACAGAAAATAGCATTTAAACAAAGAAAAAAAGAATCTTTTTTTTCTCTCCTATTTCTTCCTTCTATTTTGAGGGTGATCAAACACTGGAACAGGTTGCCCAGGAAGGTTTTGGAGTTTCCATCCTTGGAGACACTCAAAACTTGACTGGACGTAGTCTTGAGTGAACTGCTCTAGGTGACTCTGCTTTGTGAGGGGGGTTGGACTAGCTGGATCTCCAAAGGTCCCTTCCACCCCTAACTGTTTTCTGTTTCTTTTACAACTGTGCTCCTTACTTTCATATACATATAACCTGAACCTACGGTACCAGTATGATTTATGAAGTACAAGTATTTAAAAAGTTCTGTGTTATTCCCTGTCCCAGAATACAGCTTTTTATCGTGCAGCTTTGCTTTTCAACTTATTTTTTTTCTATCATTCTGATCATAAAGGATAGGGACTGTGAAGTTTTTTGGTTCCACTTTTATTACTTCTAAAGTCCCCATCATTCAAAAAGTCATTAACAAACAAATTTGATTAAAATGAAATGCCACTTCTAGTGAGACGCTCAATAAAATGGTAAGAAATCACAACCAGACTCTTGTGGAGGAGAATAAAGAGGCTATAATTTGCATTGTGGAAACCAAAGAACATACAGTATCTGATTTGCCCCAGGTTACGGGTAAAATCTGCAGTCAAAATGGGAATAGATTTCCAATCTGTGGTGCATCCATCCTGTATTTCTGCTTTCTATAAATAATTTTGATGATCATCAAAAGGATTTTTCACTATCTGTAATACATTAGCTCTTCTAAGTGCCTGTTGCTGTACATTGCTTTTTTTTACCTTGTTGCATATTTCACTAGTGTAATTGTACCGTCATCACTGAAATTAGATTCCCATCCTTCTTAGTTAAAGGTGAACTTCTCAATAGTGGGAAATACATTATTATTTGTCTTCCCATGCTTGAAAAGTTGTATAGGTAAGTGAGAGATCCTTGCTTTTGAGTTATTATGGAATTAAAGGTTTTATCGATTTAACTATTCTAGAAATAAAGTATTAAACTACGACTGTTAGTGGAAAAATACTAGAAAATGTAATTCAGAATATGATTAATGTGTATCCAGGATGTTATGTGCCACCCAGTGAAACAAAATTGGGGCCAATATAAACTTGCAATGGAGTACGGCTATTGAATTAGATTAAAGCATGTAATCTCTGTGTCTGCAGCTATCAGAAATGCTCTAAAAATTCAGGAATGCTTGGGGTTTTAGTTAATAAACTTCTCTGTTTGTAATTCTAAATGTATCAGGAATCTACAGATAACAGGGCTACAGCATCTGCGAAATTGGTGTCTTTGTTGTCTCTATAGACTTGAGCATTGAGTAAGATACCAACTGCAATGACTGATGTCTTTCTAAGAATGACTGGTAATTTAGAAAAGGTTAAGGAGTGAATGGATGGGATAGTATTTTTACATTTTTCATATCTTCAAAGAAGTGAACAAATATAAAAATTCTGAGAACTCACTCTTGTAAATACATTTGTGTGATACTGAGATTGCCTGAAATTGTATGTTTGCAGTGTGTATGTTTTGGACTAGGTAATGGTTATAGGTTGCTTCCAACTAAACCTATTCTATTCCTTTCCTATTCCTATTCCTATTCCTATTCCTATTCCTATTCCTATTCCTATTCCTATTCCTATTCCTATTCTTTTCTGTTCTACAACTCTCCCTAGTCTTGTGTGAATTTTGTTGCTAGAAGCTTTTTCTCTTTCCTGTCTTAATTGGTGAAAGACAGATAGAGGTGTGGAAAAAGTTTGCAAAAAGGAAATGAGTTGTTCCCTGGCTTTCCCTGGAGAGTCACAAGCCCTAAGTGGCTCTGTGTAGGCTTCAGCATAGCTCCTAGGGAGTTTGGCAGCATCACTGGTATTTGTTTAAACATTCTCAGGGGGGCAAAACTTAAAACTGCAAGAAGTAAAACACAGAAGGTTTGTTATGACAAGCTTAACTTATGACTTGATTCAAAGAAAGGATTGCTTAAAGGTTTGTAGTGGTGTTTAATATATTTTTGTTATATGATGCTTTTGTAATTTCCTCAAGTAATTGATCAACTGTTATTTGCATATTAACACTGGGTAGAAATAAAAGAAGACTTTGCTCTTTTCTGTGGAAACGTACTGGGATTTTTTTTTCCCCTCATTTTGCTGTGTGAGGTGGTAAAATGGTTTATTTTGGACCTGTACAGCATATACTTTACAGACTGACAAGTGTGTTCAGTGCTCCTCCCTATTTCGTTGAGACCAAGACCTGAGTAATGCTGGTAAAGAAAAAAAACCTTGCCAGCTGAGTGCTTTGACTGTTTGTTATGGTTTTTTCCATTTATTTTTTTCCTTCCAGAGTTACATACCACTTATATTCTTCTGTCTCAAAACCAGTTAGACTTCGTTGCTTTAAATCTCTCTGCTTAGAGTGTGTGTAATTTAAAAGGAACAGCTATTGAAGCTCCAAACAGTAGCTGTAAAATGCTACTCAAAGTTAGCTGAGTTCTGTAATAACACCAAGACCTTTAAATACTTGGCACTAAGTCACAGTCCTATGAAGTGTTTTATCCCTTTTCAGTTAATTACAGCTTTTTCATACCCTGATTAATGAGAACAGAGAGTGAGATCAACATGTTGTACATGGGTGGAAGTTAGGAGTGTAAATACTTGAACTGCAGATAAAGTTTTTTCTCCGATTCTCAATCTAGTATCAAGTTTCTATCTAAAATAGGTTTTTGTATGATTTTTGATCTCCAGTTTAATATTTCATCTTAATATGGCAGTATGCTGTTAATTTTTGATATGTGCTATAGCCTCTATTTTAAAATCCATCTGTTAATTGAACTTCAGCTTGCTACCAAGATATTTTTATTATGGCAATTTCTCTGCAACTCCATGTTTACTTTATGCTTTACTACGCTACCATATATTACAAGTAGAGGAAGCTGAAAGCTTTAGTTAGATTTTATTTTAGCAAAAGTAACGAAAAATCTGTTTGCACAGCGTAGGGTGGAAGGGAATATGAAGGAAGAACAAGGTTGAGGAAAAAGTGCATTGCATAAAATGTATAATTGCATTTATTTTTATTAGAGTTTCACTTAGCCTAGGGTCCTCCCACATAAAGGACTCCAAAAGTATGGAAAATAAGAAAAACTTCAGAAGAACATACTGTTTTATTATTACAGAAAAATGATGATGCTTAATCACAGGTTAATGTTGTAGTGGAGACTGTGGCTGGCTTTCATTCTGAGATTTTGGAAAGCTGTTTTCTCAAAGCTAGCTAGACTCTTTTTTTCTTTAATGGGACAGAGATAACTGTCATCAACAGCGACAGACTGAGGATATGCAACTTGCCACTTTTGTCATTTCTTTGTCATTAATGCAGCTTGGAGGATGTGTTAGAAGTAGCAGTCTGGGGCATCTCAGTTGAGGCAAGCATAGTGCTTTAGGTACTCCATAATATAGCTCCACATGTTCCAGTGAGTGATCATTTCTTGGTGGTACTTCTTTTTATTAAGACTTCCTTGAAATTAAAGCAATGTTAGATAGTCATCATGATCATACTGATTTTCAGTATTATTTTGACCATATTTAGCTGTATAAATTCATAGGTGTAACAGAGTTCTTGATTTGGTTTTAATTTTCAGGTGTCTGTCTTTCTTCACTACAATCAGGAATCTTCAATAAAATGTAACCTTGCGCTGAGCAGCTGATAAAGTTTTTATTTTGACATAACTAATGAAAAATCTGTCAGCTTAAGTGACAGGAATGGGAGCTGCTGTGCAGAGATTGTCAAGAAAATCACAAGCTCGGAATTCCTGAGTCATAATTTTAATCAAAATCAAGAGTTTGATCATCACATTTTTTAAGAATAAAAATAATTTCTACCTACAGAAGACATAGAATATTTTAAGGGGCTCTGATTTAATATGAGCTATGAGACTTTACCGTGTAACCTAATGAAGACTCTGTCTACCTAAAGCCATACCTGTGCAGATGATGAAAATGTACAAAACTCTCCACAATACTAAAAAGAAGAGTTGGTTTTATTTCATTTTATTTCACTCAACTTTGCAAAGTCATATGAATAGGAAGTGTCACAGGAGGGCGTTAAACAGTATCAAATACTGTTGTCTCTTTTGGTCTTTTTTCTTTGATGTCCTGCTCTGCCAGGAATCCAAATAGTAATTCTTTTGGTAAATTAGGGCCTAGGTCCACTTACAGACACAAACATCAGACTTTAAAGCAAAAGAGATGCTGTCATCATATCAGGAAAAATCCAACCTGTGAAATTTTTTGCTGGGTCAGGCAGTAATCCATCATCTTCAGCAGTGGAATAGGGAAAGCTGTTCAGGAGCAGCACATGAGTTTGGCTGCAGTTCATTCTCCTGGGACTTCCCCATGGTGGATTAAAGAGACCACATACAGAGGTGATGCTTTTGAATTTGTCTAATCCTTTTTTTAGTACTTGCTGATGCTGTCAGCCTCTACAATCTCTTGTGACAGCAAGCTTCATAAAATCACTACCTGCTGTGTAAAGATGTACTGCTTTTTATCCTTGTTAAGCTGATTTCAATATAATTTCATCATATTCCTCCTTGTTATAATATCATGGGATTTGGTGAGCAATAGTTCTGCATTTACTATACTCTGCTTTAATGCTTTTATAAACTTTGATCATATTACTCACTTGGTCTTTCGCTCTGCAAACTGAAGAGTTCCAGCGTTTTTAGTGTCTCTTTGTAATGCAGCTGCTTCATGCTCTGAATCACAGAATCACAGAATTGTTGGAGTTGGAAGGGACCTCTAGAGATGATCTAGTCCAACCCCTCCACCAAAGCAGGTTTGTCTAGAGCACATTACACAGGATTTCGTTCAGGTGGGTTTTGAAAGTTTCCAGAGAAGGAGACTCCATAGCCTCTCTGGGCAGCCTGTTCCAGGCTCCATCATCCTTGCAGTAAAGGAGTTTTTCCTCATGTTCACCTGTAACTTCCTGTGTTCCAGTTAGTGCCTGTTGCCCCTGTCCTGTCACTGGGCACCACTGAAAAGAGGCTAACACCATCCTCTTGACACCTGACCTTTAGATATTTGTAAGCATTTGATAAGATCTCCTCTCTGTCTTCTCTCCTCCAGGCTAAATAGTCCCAGCTGTCTCAACCATTCCTCGTAAGAGAAATGCTCCAGTCCCCCAGTCATCTTCAGTTCCCTCTGCTGGACTCTCTCCAGTAGTTCCCTGTCTCTCTTGAACTGGGGAGCCCAGAACAGGACACAGTACTCCAGATGCAGCCTCACGTGGGCTGAACAGTGTGGGAGGATGACCCCCCTTGACCTACTGGCCATACTCTTCTTAATGCACCCCAGGATACCATTGGCCTTCTTGGCCACAAGGGCACATTGCTGGCTCATGGTTAACTTAATGTTAATTGTTTGAGTTGTCTTTCTCTGTGCCTTCTCTTCACCCTGTTTCTTGAGTTGGAGAGTCCAGAACTGTCTGGTACACCAGTGCTCTATATAGCATCAAAATTACATCCTTCGACTTGTTTTTTTTTTTCTTAGTGACAGCCAAAGTTTTATGGCTTTTCTGGCTATGACTGAACACAGAAAGCTGTGAACTGTGTCTCTCAGATCTCTTCTCCACTCAAAGTCAATGTAAGAATGTTAATGAGGTTTAATTTTTTTTCCTCGAAGCACAGCGTCTTACATTAACATGGGCTGAAGCTCATCTTATGCCTCTTTGCACTCTTGCTCAGTTTTAACTGCTCAAAAGACCTTAATATCTTCTGCAAACCTGAAGATTTCATTGTGTGATCCTTCTTTGGGTCACTGAATAAACCTGATTCCTTGGGAATCTGCAAGAGAGAGTGACTGTTAAGCCCTACTTGTTCTCCCTATCCCTTGAGCAACTTCCAGTCCACCAAAAGCCCCTTTTTTCAATTCCATTCTAACTTAATTACTTTGGTAGTCTTTGGTGCAAAGCCTTGTCAAAGGCTTTCTGAACATCCAAGTCCGCTGGTTCTTCATTTATCCATATGCCTTCCTCTCCACCCCCTGAACTCCCTGCAGGTAGCAAGGCAACATTTTCCTTTACAATACCTCTTTTGACTTTTTCACATCAGACGTGCATGGGCTCTGCTGTCTTACCAGAATTGGAAGTTAGTGTCAGTGGTCCTTTCAGGACCTTGAAAGCTCTCAGGTCAATGCCATCTGGTCCACATGACAATAATTTGGCTGGTCCAGTACTTCCTGCTTCATATTGATGTAGCTGCTCTGATGTTACAAAGAACATGTTGTGTGAGATACCATCTTATCATTCATTGGTAAAAGTAGATGCCCAGAATTTGATGACCACCTTTTCCGTGATCTTCTCATTCTTGAGCATCCTTCTCATACCTCTGTTGAAAAATGATCCTGCCAATCCCGTAGCTGTCTTTCATCTCTGAAAGTATTTAAGGAACATTTTAATCTCAGCATGAGCATCTGTGGCAAGGTGATCTTAAAATTCTGCTTCACCATCTTAATTTCCTGTTTACATTTGGCCTGCCCTGTTTTATGGCCTTTCCTGTTCTCATTTTTAATCTCCTCACTTTCAAAAATTTCCTGATGTTCTTTTCTTCACTCTCCTGACACATTTTGAGCAGCATGCCTGGAAAGGAGTAGAGAAGAGAGTTTTATCTTTAATCATTCAATCCTTTAGTTTGCAGTTGCCAATAATGCATCTATGGTCAGTTTACTATTTTCTTTTCCAAATCCAGAATGTTTTCTCCTTTCTTTGGGTGTTTCTGACAGCAGCAGAAGTAAAAAAAAAAAAAGCCTCTTGTGTAAATCTGGGACTTTACAAACTGAATGAATTAGAAGTAAGGCAATGTGGTTGGTTGTCTTCGAAATTAAAACTGTAGTTTTGAAATTTCAAGTGTTATATACTGAATATTTAAAAATCTGCTGATATACAAGAAGGTGCCTCTCCTTTACAGTGATCAAAATGCCCACAAATCCCATTTACTTCTGTCATTTAGATTATGGTGGTGTAGAGTTGCATTCATCATTCTTGGATAATTGAATACATCTGGACACCATCATTTTATGAAGCTGTGGCTATGATTTTTATAATTAGATTTCTTCAGGGAATATACCACTGTGGAGCACTGTGATGTTATGATTGTAATATTGTGAATAATTTTCCTAACTTTTAATGGCTAAATTAGTAAAGATTGTTTGTCATTCCATTCCATTCCATTCCATTCCATTCCATTCCATTCCATTCCATTCTCATTATAGTCTTATACTTCTTGAGGGATGTTGTATGATACAAGACGCTGCATGGGGAAGTCAGAGGTTTTGGCAAGCAAGATGTGAATTTCTTGTTTCTCCTAAATTACAGTAGGAAAGTAGCTAATATAACTGGCAGTGATTATTGCTTATGCTTCAGATTTAATGTCCAGCTGAGATTTAATTAGAAGAAGGTTTCTCAGAACAGTGAGATCTTGGAGCACTGTCTTAATTGCCTTTGGGAGAAGAAAAGGTACCAGTGGCTTTCTTAAGGTGTAGCTGTAGCCTGATCAATGCTTTTTAAAAACTTTACATTACCTGGTTGTAGGCAATTATTTGGACCCCAGTTCAACAATGTGAGAGGTCCCTTTGAACCTCAAATTACTGTAAGTGCTGTGACTTGTGTGTAGATTCAGGAAACCATTATTAGCAGATTGCCTAATTACCTAATGTTGGCAGCTGGAAGTTTTTTGGAACATTTTAAAGGCTAAATGAAGTTACGTAAGGGTATTGTGCCAAAGCTTTATGCTCGATTTTGGTGCCTGCAGGAATGGAATTGTCTATTTAAGATGCTCACACTGCAGCCCAGTATATCTATTGGTGGTAAAAAGTAAACTTCAGATATATGCTTCATGAAGTACTTACATTTCTTGGGTAATGTTTACCAGGCTAGTATTTTTTTTTTAACATTTTGAAACAAAAACAGAGTCTGTAGAGCATGTGTGATTATTTACTGTGAACTTTAGGGAGTTAATTTTAAATGGCTGATTGACAAAACAGATTTAATTTTGAAGTTATTGGTTTGATTTTAGAGATACTGGTATTTTAAGGGGTGAGTAGAAACAGAAGGGAAATGGCTTATGTAATGGCATAAAAAATGACATGAAAGAGTTAATTAATTCTTTAGTGGGTAATAGCTCAAGGTTTAGAGAGATTTATGTTTTTTGAAAAGATTTTAAAATTCCTGAAAACTTTCAGTGTAATGTGTGTTCTTGTGTCTCCTAGTACACACAGCACGTTCCCCAGTTAGGGAATATGGATTTCCTTCCATTTTGGAAATGTCATGTGAAGTAAAGTGAGAAAAATCCAAACTTTCAGCTGCTATGTTTCACCTGAGAGGGTTGCTTTTTTGAGAGCGTTAATTCAATTGCTTTGTGATTGTTGGACCATATTCTTAGTTTGTGACGTTAGAAGTATCTAAATGGAGGGTGTGATGTATGAATGTAACAGCGATGTTTCTCATTTCAAGGAAATAGTAGGAACATTAAAGTACTTTCTGCTTTTCCTGTTATTTTTTCCTTGCATCAAAGTTAAGGAGAACCTGATAACAGCAGATGTTTATGAACTTTAGGTCAGGTCTTGGTTCAGCCTCTAAGAGGTCTAGAATAGCTTCAAATAATGTTTATATCACATTTTCTAGAAATTGTACTGTAAGATTCACATCACAGTATTACGCTAGAAATTGGAAATATTCTGGAAATATCAGAGACCATTTTGGAATATAATTTCCAAATGTATTTGCTTTTTCTCATATCCTTTGTGTGCTTCAAAGATGAGGAAAATGAATTTTGAAATCCATGCGATTAGTATACTGTGTCATGTCATTTCATCTGATTAAGTGGAGAATTTCTGTAATTGGTTGGATCCCACACAGACTGGTGAAAGCAGTGTACATGTTTAAAATACACTAATTTGTGTCTTACTCATTTCAAAAAATGGGCTTTATGTAGGCAGGGTTCAGTCTGCAGTGGAAAGGTTTGGATCAGTGAATTGTTTTTTGACTAAAAATATTTTCCTGTTAAAAATATCTCTAGCTGTTACTGTTCTCACACTTTCCATATAACAATTATTCCTAATGGTAAGCTGGTTTCATGCTGAAGGCTTCAGTTCAGCCACGCACTTGAAGCCATGCATGGCTTGCATCATACTGGATCATTCCCTCTATTTTAAAGGCATAATTTGTGTGCTTGAATCAGACACACGTTGAAGAACCTTGTTGAATTAGTGCCTGTGTGGAAATTGTTTTTCTCCTCAATATAATCAAATTTGGAACTGGAAATGACCTTGTGTAGATGATTTTTAGCATTTTTTTCTGAATTGTGCCCCCATCAGTTATTGCTCATCTTAATGTTTGTGCGTTTGCAGCTATCCAGACAATTGAATTACTTTGTGTTCATCTTCACAATAATTATATCCCTCTCGACTGCCTTTTCAGTTTACATGTAAAATGAGCATTTTGCCAACATTGTCAGTGTTCAAAAAACAGCAATGTAAAGTCTGTTTTTTGAGAGAATTAGTCTCAATTTGATGTGAACAGATACAAATTTAAATTCACGGTTATATGAGGTGTAACATAAATTTAAAAAAGCATAACTTTCATCTGTATGCATAGCTATTTATGTATGTATTTATACTTATATATATATTTACCTTATCTTCTATATTTTAATATTTTTCAGACGAGTATAAAAGAAGGATTACTACTGAAGCAAACCAGTTCTTTTCAGAGGTGGAAAAAGCGTTATTTCAAACTTCGAGGTCGTACCCTTTACTATGCTAAGGATTCAAAGGTAATTCTATGCTATTAGTGTCTAATCCCATATACTTGTAACTTCAATTTTGTTTAGACTGTAAATGCAATAATAATTATAATAGTAATTTAATGGTTTGTAGTGACTGTCTTATTTTAAAACGGCTGTATTTAAGATGTAGTGTGTTAAATGAACTTTGGCTAAGGAAGACTGGTGATTTCTCTTGGATTTTTATTTTTTTTTAAATGAAGTTTATCACAGTTATTTTAACCTTTTTGGCTATTCAGGCAAACAATAAATTCATCTTAAGGAGTTGTGGCTTTTTTGGGGGTGGTGGCTCTCAGGCAGTCAAATCTAACATTTCAAAAGTAAAAATTGCATAACGCTCAGAAGTTTGCTTCAAACTGAATGCCGTTACAACTCTTCTAGTCTGATGCCCATATTGCTGTTAAATAGCTGGAAATGGTGATATGAAATCACTACAGGAATATTTTCTGCCAAAACTGATATATAAGAGAAAAAGCTTTTTCCCATCAATTGAAATTTTTAGTGGGAAAATTGGGGGTGGGCAGAATGGAATACTTGTCTTCTTTCCAAAAGGCATTTCCTCCCTCCCCCTCGGGGCCAGAACTGAGAGCATTTTGACTTGTTGCACTGTCTCAGATTGTGCTGTTCCATAGCAGGGTCATTCATTTTCTTTACCCTGCAGGGTTGCAGTGACTCAGGGGAGCTGTAGGTGAGGTGCTTCAGGTCTCCATCATCTTCAGGTGCCTGGTCTTCTTGATAAAAGTATTACTAAGGCATGGAGACCTCTCATTCTAGGAGTTGGGTGGCTGTGATGAGTCAAGGAAAATGTCATTTCTCCAGGGAGCCCAGCACTGAACTACCTCTCTTGTCACACTTCTCTGCATGTGGTGCTATCATGGGCAGTTTATATAAAGACTTAATAAATGTGGCAGATAAGAGCTCTGGGAATGGTGACATCATCTGTGGCATAAAGATGAGAAAAGGAGGTGTAATGAGTAGGCAATTGTACAAATACTTAGTAACACTGAAGCCAGACATGCTGAAACTCCCCCAGCATTGATTCTTCTTCCCATGGCATGGAAGACAAAGAACATGGTATAACTGAAAGATGAGGGGGGCTTTTTTTATTGGTCTTGCCTTCTGTGCTTCAAAACCCCTCATGAGTTTAACCTAATTAATCCTTTACCAGAGACTGGAGTGTTTCAAGAAGGGATGTATTTCTCTTGCTGGAACATCAAACAAAGGACGGAAAGGGCTCTTTTCAGGCCCTGGAGCTCTGTTTTCTTGTATCGATACCATTTAATAGATTCCCCTTCATGAATTTACAGTTCCATTCTAAAACTAATTAATCAATTTACATTTTACTAAGTGTGATTTTCTTTCCTCTGACATCACATTCGTACTACACAGTAGACACTTCAAAGCTGCATCTGTTAAAAAAAAAGAAATCTTTGAAAGAAATTGTAAAGCACTGTATATTTTGAGCCACTTTTTTATGCTCTCATGTGCTACTTTGAAAGCAAATAGCACTGTGTTTAGGGGTCAAAGAGGAAGCTTTATCCCATCATCATTTTTTTCTATTTTTTCACCACAATTTTTTTTCTATTTTTATTTTCCAATTGGAATGGACACAAGGAAATGAGCACACAGCCTGTAAACTGTGGGCCTCAAAGTGGACTCAAACTATATTTAATGTTTTTGTTCTTTTCTATTCACAGTCTCTAATATTTGATGAAGTTGACCTGTCAGATGCCAGTGTAGCTGAATCGAGCACAAAGAATGTCAACAACAGCTTCACGGTATGGAACCATTATAATGCTGGTCTTGAAAGCTGTGGATAGGCTGTTACTAGGAAAATCAAGAATCTTCTGAATTTTCCTCTATTTGGAAATAAAATAGCCTTTATTCGAAAATGGTATGACTTATCAAAATGATATCACATCAGCTATTGTTAATATTTTTTCTGTGATTTTTTTAAAGCAGAAATTAGAATATTAGATAACAGTTGCTTCAAAAGATGATGATACAAAGCATGAAAAATTTAACAAGATTTAGTAGTAGTACTTTGTTAGTACTTATTAGTATAGCCTAGTTTTATGCTGTAATTTGTCTTTGAAGTGACATGCTGAATTGATTCAAATGTAATTGTGTTATTGTTTTAAATTCTTATAACAACATTTTTGATTTTCTGTCATATTGAAGTGTTGTTTTTTGTGGGTTTTTTTAATTTGTCAATCATATCCCTCTATGTTTCCAAGTCACATGGAAAAGCTATCTTCACATCCATACTGTGATTCTGATGCTGGTATAAGAAACAGCGTTCATAAATCCCTGTCTCTGTAAGTTCACAAGTGTGATTTACACACAGGTCTTGCCATTTATTGTTCAACTGCTTTGTTGGAACTAACTGATAACACCTGACACAGTTCCTCTGCTGATTTTTAACCTCTGGAAAAGTAAATTGTTTTGAACAAGAACTAGATATGAGGAAGATTGTGGGTAAAGTTGTCCTTCTGAACATCTTGAGTTCTCCTACTGACTGCAATGGCATCATTTTTCTTAACCTGCAAATCACTTTATTCCCTATTAAAATGTGGATTTTCCATTTTCCTGAGGTTTTTCATTTCACAGGTGGTCCTTGTTACCAGTGTTGGTTGTTCTTCTCCAAGGCAGTCCAACACAAGCTTCCTGAAAGCTTCATTAGGTCTTCCTTGCTGTGGTACCTCCCAGGCAACTACTGAAGTAGTCAGAGTACTTCAAAAATATGTTTGTGTTGGCCTGGAGAGTCCAGTGTGTTGTATCAGTCTAAGTTTCTTTACTGACTAAGAAGGCAATTAAAAATACTACTTCGGAAGATCTAAGGTGAGGAGGTGGCTCTGTGAGGTATCAGTTTGCCTTTTGAAAAGTTTTTTTTTTGCTTAGAAGCTCTGCTTCTAAGCCAGAAGTAAAGCTGTCATGCAGGCTTCAGGATAGCTGAGGAATAATGAGGCTTACAAAGATGATGAGTTGAGGATCCCAGCAGTCATGAATGTCACTTATTGTTGAAGATGGCATATGAGGCTCAGCAACCCCTAAAGACCCAAACTTCCTTCACTGTAGCCTCCATTACAGGAAAAAGAAAATGAAGAAAACTCTGGCTATAGTGTTAATACTAATCACTGAATCATGAAATAAGACACTCATGTAGAGATCTGTATAGACCAGAGAGATGGACAATCATCAACCATATGAAATTTAACAAGAGCAAGTGCCAAATTTTCCCCCTGGGATGGGGTGATCCTGGCTATATGTACAAACTGAGGAATGAGAAACTGATAGTGAGAAAACACATCTCAGGGGCTACAGCTTTAACAGCTTTGGAGACACGATTTATTTTCATGTCCTGGGTAATTTAGGGCAAGCAGTGTTTTCTCTAAGAAGTCTTCAAATTAATTTCAAAAAATTATTTGGATTTATAGCTGTCCTGGATTCAAGTGTCATCTGATTTGACTGTGAAATATGGTAATAGTCATCATTTTGCTTAATCTTCTGGCTTCTTTCTTTGTGTTTGCCTAACCCAGTCTCCCAGCAACGCAGTTCAGTGAAGTAAGACATCTCTGGCCTTGCCTGCACTGGTTTGTAGTCGGGGGGGTGAGAGGGGAGTGGGTGGCTAGCTTTCCAGCAATACTGATTATAAATAACAAGAAACATTTCTTTTTGCTTTCTTTTTTCCTTTCATCTTAAAAAATGTGAATCCAGTCTTTCTTAAAATGACTTTGATTTTTTTCTTACATGCTAAGTACTCTGTTAGCATCCTCTTCATTAAGAGCAAAATTTAAATCCTTAACTTTAGCTTTCTCTAGTGAATGTACCCTTCTTCTTTCTTTGTACCAAGAGAGAAGATTTTTTAACACAAATTGTGTAGACGGAGTATACACTGGATGGCCATTTTTCCAGGAAAACACACCTCTAAAAATGTACATGAAAATCACTTAATTTTTGGTTTTTAATAAATCTTTTTGCCATTTCAGTTAAATCCTTCTTCTTCCCTTAATCTCCCACCCTCAGTTTGTAGAAGCTGCGAGTTTGCCTTCTTTTGCCCTTAGTCTGTTTGGAGACAGAGGTGTGTATGTCAAGATTTTCCATGCTCTTTTTTTGGATAAAACTCAAGTCCTAAAATTAGTCATAACACACAGATTTAAGGTTGAGTTTATTTGTAATGAGCGTGCTTGCAAAATATTTTATGTAACTGAATATCAGTGTTTACTCACCAGGATTACTTTTCCTTTCTTACTACAAACAAATTGAAGTTAAGGGGAAAGTTGAGATAAATAAATATCTGCTAATTAAAATGAGAAGCTGCTAAACTTAAAGCAGCTCCTCTGTTTCAGTTTTTTCTTTATGGCTGATGATATTCCTTTTCAATGAACAACCAACTACTTTCTAGCAAATAGTTCCTAGTGCACAAGCTTGCACTAGGCTGCCTTGTAATAGATGATAGATGTTTTGTAGTTCTGTAGTTATTTGTAGTTTGTAGTTCTGAGCATCCTCATCTAGAGGCTATTAAATAGAGAAGAAGGTGTCCCTGAACTCCAGAGTCTTTATATGAGATCCCAAGGCCAGATTCTTTCTTCTTGCTTGTTAGGTACCAGTCTCCTAAGTCTGTGGGAAGAGAGAGAAGAGGTTCAAAAAACCAATTGAGCCCATCAAAGATGTACATTGCCCGCTCCATCAGCCACATCAGGAGCCCACAGGGGCTTCTGTTCACCCCATGCCTGCAGTTCAGTGGCATGGATGGGCACTGAGTCCTCGTAACGCTGTCGGGTACTCTGCTGAACATTTTTAACACAGCACTTTGCTTCTGCTTCAGAGGGTGGTTTATGTTGTCTCAGCACAACCTGAGGAGTGTAATTGCACAGCATGTTACCTCTTTGGGGATGAATCAGTCTCTCATCCTCGCTGCACACAATCAGATGGGACAGTGACCAGTTCTGCTGAGAGCTCTAATTCCTTATGCATCTTGTTTTGCAGGGGTGGAAGATGGCTTGTCAATACTTCAAGAGCATTTAGAAAAATCTTTTTATTATTTTTCATAACAAGACTTGAGACTGAATGAGGCTGAACAATGCTCTCCCGTCTTCAAGCATGGGCATGTGGAACATTGGTGGTGTGCTTTTTTTCTAATAGGTATAAGGAATGGGATTTTTAGACACTTAAGATTATTCTTGAACAGGCATATTGAATTAATGAAGTTTCTTAGGGCAAAAACGGTGATTACGAATTGTGATTTAATTCAACAGATTAGCTTTTCTCTTAGGTTTATGTCTCTGCCTTGCTTTTGGTGATGAAGACCTCATGCACATTGATGAGGAAAATACCTGTAGATGTTAACCATGGTACCTTTCAGTCATTGAGCCACATGGATATATAAAATGATGTGGGTTATTACAAATCTGTCCTAGAGTCTCATGTAAAAGGCACAGGCATCATGTGGCAGCACCTATATTTAATCCATCCAAAGTGATGTTTGAAGCATTTAATTCAGTTATGGGTTTTTTTGGTGGTAAATGTGATGGAAAGTAATAATTTTAGGGTAGAAATACTGGCTTTGAGACATTACTTAGTATAGATAGCTTTAGACATTTCATTTGGGTTAGGCCAACTTCTAGTACATCTAAGAATTACACAAAGCTGTGGACACTCAAATTCTTACTATATGCAGAAAAGTAAAAATCCTGGGTAGGTTAATTCTGTTATCTGATTGCATCTGAGCATAACAGAGGAAATAATTTCACTGTTGTTTTGGAAGGTGCCCTCCAGGAATACGAGAATAACACACTAGGTGATACTCAGGAGGGGGATTCATCTTGCCCTGACTCAGTGATGGGTTTATAGACCTCTAAATGTAGGTATCTGGGATAAGATTAATAGCTCATTAAGGCAGATTCCTGTAATTGCTCAATTCAGTATAGACTCCACTGATTATTAACTAAGTGTCCCTTAGCTACAACAGGAGCTTTGTCATCCAGGGCACCTAAAATGTAAACCCCTGCTTTCAGCTTTCTGAACTGGGTGCCGAATTAAATCTTTTTTGTTGAATATGCATCTTCTGAAAGTGGTCATCTTGAGAGCTGCAGTAAGCTGCAGTAGGCAGATAACAATGGCCAGGGAAGCCTACTGCAATTCTTAGTAATTATAAATTGGTTGGAAATGAGGCTTGATACTCCAGCCAATAACATTGATTACTAGGATTCTGGGTATGCTTGCAGAAATGTCTAATATAATAAATTTTTGCTGATTTCTTGGTTTTCGTGATGCTATAGATCTTATAGATCATAAAGGCTAATTCTTTATTCTGGGGAAAAATACTTTGTTGGAGAGCTCTTAATGTGCTGGGCTTTAATTAAGTATTCACACCTAGCATTGTGAGGCAAAGGCAGCAGA
Organism: Actenoides hombroni; assembly: GCA_024336885.1. Taxonomy (NCBI): domain Eukaryota; kingdom Metazoa; phylum Chordata; class Aves; order Coraciiformes; family Alcedinidae; genus Actenoides; species Actenoides hombroni. Next base: position 4,677,837 of record WUAM01000323.1, read on the forward strand.
AACTTATAAACCATCTGTTCTTTATTTTACATTATTTATTACCTCCCTTTGATTTGACTATTTTCTGAGGTGAATAACCTTTGTAAACATTCTTCTATACTCTCACCTATTCTTGCTGTTGTTCTGACTATTATTCTGCAGCATCATCTTGTAAATGAAACGACCAGTTTGGCACTCGGACCACAAGTCACAGATATTGGGACTATTTTCTAAATTAACACTCATTTACATTCCTTATGGATCCCACATTTTGTCTGTTTACTGCAGCAGCAACACATGATGCAATTTTTTTTATTCTCTATGACACTAAGATCCTTTTCCTATTAATTTGGAGCTGTCTGTAATTCATAAATACTTCTTCTATGCCTCTGTGGTTTTTCTCTTACATGCAGGTCTTTGTTTTTACTAACACTGAACTTTTTCAAGTCACTGTACTGTCTCATAACTTGCTTGGCTCACTTTGAAGTGAAGTGCCTCGGTGATCATGGAGGTGAACTACGTAATCAAAATGTTGTGCTATCTGTAAATGTTCCCATATCAATACTTTACACTTCCAGGTTAAGAATTGCAAAATTTTGTAATAGAATAGTAAAGTGCTTAATATCTCTTAATATTTTTCCACATTAAAATTTCCTATTATTCCTTCTTACTGTTTTACTTCCCTTTAGCTTTTCATTTAATTGGATGATTGGGACATAAAAATGATTGGTCTTTTCAGTTCAATAACTGAACTAAAAATAATTGTGCACCAGCGTGATGCTTTATTTATTTTTTTTTTTAACAGAAGTACTTAATTTAGTTCAAGTTAAAGGAACTAAATGTTTGTTTAAAGTATTTTCTTTTATTATGTAAAGAAAAAGTGTAGAATGTGAATGACATTTCATTAAAGTTAGTCCCTGAATATAATTTTGTTACAAAATTTACAAGTTTTTTGTTTCTCTGATTTCCACTTTTTTTTTTTTTTTTTGGTTAGACTTACCAGTTCACTTTGACCTGAAAGCAGAGGGTTGTGCTTAGTATGTTTTTAAGCAAAGAAAATCTTTACCCATTTCCTTGATACTCTGTACATTTGGATTGATTTTGAAAAATGAGACATTTGTATTTGCTGATTTTCCTTTGACCTTTTATTTTGATATGTTTAGGTATTTTTTTATAGGCTAGTGAGATCAAATACTCCATTGGAGCAACTGTGGTTAAAATTTATATTATTTTCTTCCAGTTTATATTGTTTTCTTCCAGAACTCTGATTACCCCATTTCCTATCCATATTTCTGAGTGTAGCATATCCTATGTCTTGGCTGGGGATGTAAATTTTACTGGCATATAATTTATGTGGAACCAGCTTAAAGGATAAACCAATTCTTTTCATCTTTGAATCCTCCTGTTCAGCTGCTGTTTTTAATGGGATGTGGTCCAGTTGTACTGGAAACTCAGTTCTTGCAATTTGTCAAAATTTCCAGTTGAATGTTACAACTGGGCCTGAGGGCGTATTGCTTTTTAGTGGTTTATTTCAGCCCTGCTGCTTCTGACATCAGTCAGCTCTCTGCTTATCACTGGGATTAGCTGCTTCTAATTGATTTTAGAAAGTTAACTTTTAATATTCACGATGGTCTTGGAAGACAGAATGCACTGCCAGACTTTTGCAGTATGTTGAAAAGATAATTTCTCAGACTTGGAGATATTTTTCTTCTTTTCTTGCCACCCGGATTTTTTCAAAGTTGTTATTGAGAGTTTTCTTCAGGGACCACAAGAACTTCAGGGAATGTGAGAACTGCTTAACCTTCCTAAACCACATCAAGAGGAAATGAGAAGAGCCTTTTCCCAAATGAGTTTAAAACCTTTCATCTTTGGGTTTGGGCACTCCGGTCTTCTGTCTTTTTGAATATCAGAGAAAAAAAAGAGATAGTCCCAAAGCTGGGAATAATTATCCCAATACTGCTTTTTTTACCTATTTAAATAATCTAACATCAGTTTTATTACTGACTCTTGATTTATCCAAAGTTCAGGGTCTTGAGCATTATTTAAGTGCAGAAAAAGCTTATGGATGTTGATAGAGGTATTTCTCTGATGCTTTCCCTCTTGTTTACAAAATCCAGTTTACTGCAGTTTGGTCTCATTGGACATCAGGAGGTGGTTTCTTTACTCATAGCCTCAAGTCTCTTTCACACACTGTTGTACCTTGATATGTTATTTTCTGAGGGTTGCTCACCTAAAGGTTGCACTGACCTTTTCTGGGCTTTTTGCTGTTTCTCATTCACCATCTTTTGTATTTGTGCAGTTCAGTAAAATCATCTCCTGTCTTGGCAGACTCCTAGGATCATGGGGTCAGTAACCACCTTCAAGGCTTTGGTGTGCTTCGGACTTGGGGTGGTGAGGTGGTTTGCCCTGGTTTCAGCTATTGTTAAGTAAACTTCTTTTTCTGCCTTGTGCTTAGCCTGGATGATTAAACTTTTCTGGTTTGCTCCATAGAGATACTCTGGAACACAGCAATATGCATTTTTTTTTTCTTTTTGAAAACTGTATTTTGAGTACATTTCTACATATAGTCTCTGCTGACTTTCCCTTGAAGGGAAACATTCTTGTTTGACTTCTCCCTTAAATAAACGCCAGGGACACAAAAGGAATGGATTTATGTTTATGTTTGCAAACATGTTTTTTTCTTGATGAATTTACATAAACCAAATTTCAGATAGTTAAATTTACTTAACTGAACACAGTCTTGTGTGAACACTCTTGAATCTGCCTGAACTGCTACTATAGGTGTATCTTAACTGCATACTTATTTTAATAATAGGAACAGTAACAATAACAGTAGTGGTCCAGGTATGGATAATGAGCTTACATTAGTATTGTGAAATTATTTGTGTGAAGGAATAAAATAAGTATTACAGTGCTATGTACTGTGTATAGTGCTATCTTTAGGGTTCCGCTCGGCATACTTGAAATCATATTTATCCTTTAGCTATGCAACAATTTCCTGGGTTTGGGTAGGCTTCAAAATTTCCTTTGCATCCAGTTGAGCATTAATGTTGCTAACAGTATATACTGATAATGATGGGAGTTCAGACACATTTGTAGATGTTTTTACTTATCTGTGAGCTGAATCCAGCTCTCAGAAACTCTACATTTTAAATTTTGCCTTGGGTGTTCTCAGAAGGGTCAGTGCATGGCACAGTTGCAAGAGTAGGGAAATGCACATCCAGGCATTCCCTGTGCCCTGTTTGCAGTCTAATGCAGGGGTGACAGAGGTCCTGGAGTGACATCCATGAAGATCTTGGGGCCTCTCATCCCCTGAAGGTAGAATATGGCTGGAAACAGCTCAAGTTCCTGGACCAGCCTCACCATCGTGACTCAGCTTTGCACGAGTAGTTAGCTCTTGGGATTAATATAGTTTTTCTCTAGTTGTGAACTATCTGCTGTTTCATACAGATGATGATTAGCCTCTAAATGACAAAGGCTTTTTGATGCTCCCAGCCTGAGTAATACCCAAACCACAGAAAGAGCAGGGAAGTGCTTTGTGTTCCATCTTGTTCAATTTTCCACTCAGGTTTTTTTTTGGTGGTGGCTTCCCCCCCCCCCCCCCCCCCCCCCCTCCTCCCCCCCCGCCCCCAACAACAACAAACAAAAAAAAAAAAAAAAAAATCAAGACAAAAAAAAAAAAAAAAAAAA